>CM040988.1:2543226-2560687 GCA_022985145.1 Pangasius djambal | reverse complement strand
CAGGCAGTGAGTGTAGGTAAAGTTGATGACGATGATGACGATGACGATGATGATGATGAGTGTAATGAATGAAACACTCTGTGGCATGCTGTTATAGGAAAATCATCAATTTTGGTCAATAAATTTTAAGTTACCACAAAGCACCAAGTTCTCCATCCTCCAAGATTCTCCCATGTATTGGAAGATGTAGTTATAGCTTTATCTCTGACACTGGAGACTCCTTCCATGAATGCTAAATAAACGCTTCCTAACAGAAAAATTCACCATTACACGTTTTTCTCTTCGGTAAATAAAAACACTCGTTTAGATCGATTTATTATTAGTTACGCACGATTACGTATTAGAACGAGCGCATTACTACAAACCTGTGATCTGCAGCTGCGCTTCGGTCAGAGCTGCTGTTATGGAAAATTAATCAACACCTTCTGACCAATCAGATTTGGGAATGCAGCAGCGTTGAAGTCCTGATATCACACCGTCTGGAAACAAAAAACTAGCAAGTTATTTTTGTGCCAGCATGAAAATAGAGCCCATATAAAAATAACCAGAAAAACAAAACAAACATTTCTGTTTCTGTCTCTCTTCCTGTTTTTCTCTATCTGTCTCTCCTCTCTCTCAGTTCCTCCTGATCTTTAGGAGAGCAGCAGCGGGGGAGCTGCAAGATGATGACCCTCTTATGGCACTCGCGCGTCTCTCCGAGATCAACGTGTCCAATGAGGGCGTGAAGGGAGCACGTGATTTCTTTGAGGCCAAGGTGTGTGTGTGTGTGTGTGTGTGTGTGTTCTGTTTCTTGTGTTCCTTGACCTCATTTTAAGTGATGATTCACTGACGTTCAGTCCAATCATCTGGCTCCCTCTAGTGTGTGTGTGTGTGTGTGTGTGTGTGTGTGTGTGTGTGTGTGTGTGTGTGTGTGTGTGTGTGTGTTCATTGGTGAGGCTTCATGTAATATGTGTGAGTGTCGCCATCTAATGGCAGTAGAGTGAAACTCCAGCTTTTGGGAATGTGTGTGTGTTTGTGTGTGTGTCTGTGTGTGTATATAATGTGTAATATGGGTATGTAGTTTGTGTTAAATGTAATGTGGTGTGTGTGTGTGTGTGTGTGTGTGTGTGTGTGTGTGTGTGTGTGTTACAGGCTCAGGTGCTGTCAGTACGCAGCAAGTTTGAGGCGGAGCTCCGGGAGGAGAAAGAGGAGAAACAGAGGATGGAGGAGGAGAGGAAACAACGACGGGCTGCCTTCAAAGAGCTGCAGTCTGCATTCTGCTCCTGAACGAACACACACACACACACACACACACACACACACACACACACACATACACACACAGTGTACCTCCTACTGATGAATACAGAAGCACAGCTGTAAAGCCTCACTGTAACTGTAGCTAAAGTAGCTCACGCACACACACACACAGCTTTAACCGTGTGAGCTTCCTATTTTACTCTGACTAGCTCTATTTTTGAAATAATGTTTAATATAAGAGAGTAATTTAGTAAATAACAATATTAATGAATAATAAATAAATATATATATATAGATGTAATGTATGAATATTTAAAGTGGGCCGCATGATGAGCGACTTCATGACATCAGGTTTAGAAATGAAGGGAAATATGTGGTCACTTAGATTTTTTTTTTTTTCTTTTTT
This sequence comes from Pangasius djambal, assembly GCA_022985145.1. Lineage (NCBI taxonomy): Eukaryota > Metazoa > Chordata > Actinopteri > Siluriformes > Pangasiidae > Pangasius > Pangasius djambal. The sequence goes on along the minus strand of CM040988.1, from coordinate 2,559,042 downwards.
AAGTTTTTAGGTTGTTTTTTTTTTTCTGAAATCATGACCATGTTTCTTATTATAATTTAATTTTTTAATCTTAATTTTAATGTTCTTTTTTTTTTACATTAGCATATGTGTTGAATTCCATTAATAATAAAATCCATTATTAAATGAGTGAGCACTTCAGAATGTGTAAATGCACTCAGGTGCATTTAATTATACCACACACACACACACACACACACACACACACACACACTAACCAATTCACAGACTCCCTCATTAAAGGTGCATTAGTATATATCTTTCATTTCTTACTAATACAAATAATGTAGAAAATTATGTAGACATGAAAATAAAAAACTTTATTGTGTATTACGTAGCGGAAAAAATCCCAGTTTGGAAACCTGTCTTTCGGTCCGGAATGTTTGTTCATATTTGGATTGGCCTTTTGTCCATCACTTTATAGCCACACCCTCAACACCCTTTTGCATCCTCATAAATTATTGCACGTGTATAGAATTATAACTTCAAGCAGTTGGATATCCGAGTGCGCTTGAAAGGATGTCACGACAGCCCTTGCTAATGGTAACTCTAGTTAGCATTAGCAACCGCCATAGGTTTTTGGGGGCGGAGCTTTGTGTGCATGGGTGGAAATGTGGGAGGGCTCAATTAGTAAAACAACAACTACAAAAAAAACCAAAAAACATTAAAATCTTATTCGGCTCTACTGACAAGCTGATGAACCCAGAATAGGAACGCAACACTCTAAATTGCACGTTAAGCGTTACGTTTTCCCATCGAAAACTGTCATAAAGAAAATGCTTAACGTGAAACTTTGCTGTTGCGTTCAGATTCTGGGTTCATCAGCTAGCCTGTATGTAGTATGCTTTATTAATAAGCTGTGTACTGAATTTGGTCCTCCAATATCACTGTCTTAATGCATTAAGTCACATTAAGCGTTTTCTTTATAACAGTTTTCAGTGGGGGGGAAAAACGTTTAACGTGAGCCTATTGGTGTTCCCTGGTCGTTGTATTAGTACATTAAGCCACGTTAATCGTTTTTCATGTTAGCATGTCCCTTCCTGGATGTTTGTAGGACAGTAACAATGTGAAATAAGTGTAAAAGCAAGATTAGTTCATGTCACCGAGCTGCCAGAACAGCCTCAGCAGGAACACTTACCAATTTCACAACTCAAAATGGCCGCCTTGACGTTTTTAACCTGCTGTTCTCGCTCACAACGTTGGCCATTTTGAAAATGTTTAACACTTAAACTCTCAGTGGATCCAGCATGTCATTCTGGTATTAAAACTAAGGTGAACACACTCCTGCGGTAAAGTGTTAAAGTGTATAAGTGAGTTACGGCACCAGTTTGGGACAAAATCAAATAAACCTTATTAAGGCATTGTTTTGGGACAAAAACTGACACTTTTATAATGAACATCATAATGAATTATAACACACAGTTACTTCTAGTGAGTAATGTGTAGATCTTCAAAATATGAATATATGACTTTTAAAATAAATATAGCTCAGCTCAATGCTAATTACTTGAGTGGTATTATGGAAAGCCAACAAGGCCAAAGTTAAGAAGACACTCTCTCTCTCTTTCTCTCTCTCTCTCTCTCTCTCCCTCTTTCTCTATTTTCCCCTCATGCTTTGACAGAATGTTATAATTAAAGAATAAATCACTTAGTGCTGTGGTGTTACATGAAAATAATCACTGTTACCACGTCAAAATGGATTGTTTTTCCTAAAACAATTATTATAAAGTCCTATTAGAAAGTCTATTATGCCACAGTGATTTGCCAACAACAGCAATTTTTTTTATTTATTAACAACACATCTTGCTTATCACTCATCACTCGTGTTATAACAGTTGTTCCCTCAACCATTCACACCTGACACAGGTTCCCCTGACTGTTTTTGTGAAAAAAAAAAAAAAGAAAAAGAAAAAAATTCCAACCCTCATTCTCCAGAGAATGAATTAGTGTAGAGTTGTGCAGCATCTAGTGGCAAGAATGAGTAGAAGTCCTAAAAATAGCAGCTCACAAGTGAAAAGTGGTGAATCCTGACTAATTTCCTTTTGACCTTAACAAGTGGTTAAAACTAGCTGGAGCTGCAGTTTGCCCATCACTGCTGTGGTGTGTTATGGAAGGCCATTGAGGACAGAACTGCATGACGCTGTTGGGAAACACTGGACAGCGAATGGGGACGAAATCAAATATTGTGTAGTTCTATTTTTTGGTGTTAAGCAATAAAAAAAATAATAAAGCAAAAAAAGTTGTTTAAAATGCATTTTTTTTTAAAGAATATTATTTAATTCATATTTCATGTTATATGTTACAAAATGATGGTACTTCTTTCACAGTCCACACAGGCCCTTCCACAGTTTAATGTACAAACAGTAGTCAGTGTTTAAAAATGTCTATTTGGTACGAAAGGAAAAAAAAATCTTAGGGATCATAACGTTTTACGCACATAACCAATACTGATATAAAAATCTCTGATTTCTGATTTACAGGATATATTAGCTTGATTACTTAAAGAAGAAGAAAAAAAATAACACCCTAACGATTTACCTCTGCTCATAAAAATCCTTCAGAGCAAAGCCTCAGAGAAGATAAGTACTTTAATAATGCACAGTGTTATCTAGGTTTTAATAGGAAAATAAAAAATAATATACAGTGTGCGACTATCAGTATAATCATGCAGAGCTAGGTGCAGATTCCATTAATTGCTCGTCCTTCATGTGGGAAAAAATGTCTCATGTGACTTTGGTTTCTAACTAAAACACACTTTCCAGGCTTCACCACTTGAGTAAATGGGAAAAAATATAAAATAAAATTCACTACAGTGTTCGTAGCTTATATGTTTATAATAGCATGGTATATTAGCACTTAGTGCCGTGTATAATTATTTACTTTTAGAAAGAATTGATCTAATTATTCAAAGCTAAGCATGTTGCTTAGGTTTTTGTGAATTTTACAAAAAAAAAATAAAATCCCCAGAGAAAAAAACCCCCTGCGATCCCATTCCCTCAAGTGGCTAGCTAATATAATTCTGCATATTTCCAAGCTGTAATATTTTAATGCTATTTTGCTAACTTGGTACCACAATCACCTGGCACCTTGATGCTAATTTATAGCCTGTAAGCAGTAGTATTGTTTAGCTATCATCAGTGTACTCTAAAATCATCACTTATTATTGTTAATTCTCCAAACTTCACATATTTCAGTAAATGTTCATCCCCGTTTAATACTATTCCTTCGTTTTCAAGTCTGGATGGTGTGATGTGGATTCAGAAGAACAGTGTTGCTCAAATCCAGTCCTTGAACGTGGCTCCAGTTTTCTCTCCATTCTGAATCTCGATTCCATGAAGGAGCTTATTTTCAAAGTTGACCTGGGCATTTCGGAGAAGGGAAAATGCAAAATGGCATAGTTTCTGGCTGTTGCAGGGGGTAGATCTGAATCAGACTGTGGAGTTGAATAAAACGCTAGTGGTTTCGCTGTGTATCTTTATGATGTGTGAAAAAAAATGTGTGAAGAAAGTCATCACCGTTATTTAGGAAGACAATAATGAAAAGCTGCAAATGATTAGCTAGGTAGAATTTAGCTTGTGTTTAGTGCCCGGTTGCTTCCATGCTCTTGATTAGCATCCAGTTGGGTCCTCCTAGCAATTTCGTGTCTGTCAGTTAGTACAGAATTTCTCCATTGAGTGAAATAAGAGTTTTTTTTAAATTGATGTTTTGAAATTTGATTAGGATTCAGTCAGATTCTAGCTAGTGATTAGCAACTAGACAGGGACTAGCTAGCGCTTAGCATCTGACCAAGTTCTAGGTAGTGATTAGCATTAATGGAATGATATGTAAGAGTTATGTGAATGTTGTTCTCAAGTGAAATGCCCTTTCATGTGCACAGAGTGGATGAGGAAAAATGGAGAACGCACACACACACACACACACACAGCTATTCCATTGCATCGTTACCGTCGCCGTTGACCTGTACCACACACTCCTTGTCCCGAGAGTTGCTGTACGTGTTGGGTCCCATAAGTGGGCAAATGTGCGTGTCGAAATAGCGCATGGCCTGAGCGCTGTTCCGCCGTTCTCCGTGCAGGACCGCTTTGGTGAAACGGCGGCCATATTGGATCTCGTCAGCCAAGTAGGACGTCCTCTTGTGGTAGGCGGATCCAGTGCCCTCCTGGGAAGCAGAAAGAAATACAACCAGCTCAAACTGTGACTGGCCTGAAGGGGGCATGGCACGAATCAGCGGGCTGTCTGGGGTCAAGGGGTGGAGAAAGGTCAAAGGTGACAGGAAGAGGGGGCAAGGTCGCGAGCCCAAGCCATCCAACAGGAAATCCAGGGCGGTTTGGCGGATTGTGTGATCGTCCTGTTCCTCATAGAGCACGGCACTCACACACACGTCAACCAGCGGCCTCGAGAGCAGGTTACACACACGGAACATTAGGCAGCGTTGACCTTCGACTTCACACACCACGGCTTTAGGGCTGAACAAGATTCCACTGCAGCGCTTCTGTGGACGAGAGAATTTAGCCACAAATGCACCTGAGAGAGAGAAGAAAAATATAAGAAGGGGTGAAAAATTAGATTTCTTTAAAAAGTTTTTCAATAGGAACATCTATACACTTGATCATTTAAGCAATGATCCAAAAAAGCCAATCATGTCACAGCAGTGCAATGCATAAAATCATGCAGATACAGGTCAGGATCTTCAGGTAATATTCACATCAGACATGAGAATGGGGGAAAACGTGAGCTCAGGAACTTGGTGACAGGCTGGTTTGAATATTTCAGAAACTGCTGATCTGCTGGAAATTTACTACACAGAATGGTGCGAAAAACAAAAAACATCCAGTAAGTGGTAGCTCTGCAGGCAGAAACACATCTTTGCAACCGTGCTGAGCAGAAAAGCATCTCAGAATGCACAACCCGTCAAACCTCGAGGCCGACAGCAGAAGACCACATTGGGTTCCACTCCTGTCAGCCAAGAACTGGAATATGGATTTCTGTAAAGCTGCTTTGTGACAATGTCTACTGTTAAAAGTGCTATATAAATAAAATTGAATTGAATTGAATTGAAGAATATTGATATATTGGCAACTCAGTTATATCAGCTATAAACTAGTGGTTCTCAAACATTTTTGCAGCCAGAAACCCCTTGAACTGTAAAAAAAACCCCAGAATTTCCATGGACTCCCACGGATCAATATAGATTTATTTTAACATAATCCAACTAATTTTGAAATATTGGATCAGTATTTTAATGATTCGGACTCCTGATGTTCCCAGACCCTACTTTAAGAATCTAAACTCTACATGTTAACTATACATGTTGTTGTTAGTCTTAGAGAATCTTTATAGGTGATAAATGAATAAAATGAATTAAAATGAATGAATCAACCAAGCAATTAATTCATTTAATGAATATTTATAGTCCTGTGATGTCACAGTTACAATACAGCTTCTGTATTTTGGGACAAAACAACAACACTTAAGTTTTCTTGATTTTACACTTTTACATTTGTATCAAATTTCATTTCATTTTTCATCAATTTTCCTTTTATTTGAAGTCTAATTTTCTTGTTGTTTAGCCTGAATTTATTTGATCTCTCTGTTCAGCAGCCAGTGTTTTAAACAAGTTTCATAAAACTCAACACATCTATTGCCTTAATTTAAATAGAAAAGTTTTGCTTGTTGCACATAATGTACAACACCATGAGCCAAGTTTAAACTAAAAAGTTTTCTGACAAACACATGCTGAGTCTCTGAGAAAAGTCTCTGATTAACTCATCTACATAGAATCCGTGCATGGTCCGTTTTGTTTATATTGGTGGTGCGGATTATAAGCTAGCTGTAATGTTTAAATAAGTTACAGTGTATGTACAGTTATTCAATACCTAGAGGTTTTTCTTAATATTTAACAATATCAATTATCAATTATCCAGAAATGCAGTTAGCAAAATACTATTTTTCCTTCATAATTTTTGTAAACGTTTATACTTAAAATGTATTTTAAATGTCCATAAACAAGCTTTGTTCAATACATATAATTTTATATGTAGAACTTATTTTCAGAACTAATGAAAATATGAGCTATATAATTTTATAATATGCTCGCTTAAAAAGAAGATCATTTTGGATATTAACATTATTACAACAATGACTTTCTATTGACAGACAATTGAACACAAAGTATGATGTCGCAAACAGAACCATCCAACAATCCTAAAAAGCAGCATAACACTGAAAATATCTAAATCATTCAATCTTGTTTATAGAATATAATTTGAAAAAGACGTACCAGTGATGAAGGCCTCAAGCATGAGCCCCAGCAGCATCTGCAGGGCAAGAAGGGCGATGGCGGTGGGGCAATCAGCGTTGGGGTACATGGTCCCATATCCGATGGTCAACTGGGTCTCCAGGGCGAACGAGAAAGCGGCAGTGAATCCCGTGACATATTTGACACACAGCGTATGCCCGGGCGGCGGGTTGTCATGGTCGACACCCAAATCACCATTGGCACGGGCCAAGACATACCACAGTACAGCAAAGAGAAGCCAGTGGAGGAGGAAGGAACCACAGAATGCTAACACCACCCATCGCCAACGCAGGGAAAGCCACGCCCCCCACATGTCCTTAAACGCCCCGATCCATGTTTCCCGTACACCGGAGGCAGGGCTGCGCATAAGACTCCGCCCATCCTTGCTGACCAATCTCTGCTGCTGAGGTTTGGTTTTCATTAGCGGTGATGATGAGCTGCTGGTTGCCATGCCAACGGGGAGGGTAGGGGGTGATGAAGATGAAGATTTGGACCTGAAAAATTCAAGAAAATAAGGTCAACAAGTTTGGCTAAACCACATGGTGCAAAAATCTGAATCAGCAATATTTTAGCGATTGAAATCTCTGAACATAACTGGTTGAAAAAAATATATTCTGGACAGATTTGTAAACTGGATTGAAGCTTGCTCACATGAAAAACAATTTTAATTGGGGACCTTAAATAAGCAGACCTAGAATCTACTTACTAGAATCATATGTTTCATACTCATATTAGGTTATTTGGCATCTAGAGTACTTCTCTACAGGTGGGCTTACAAATGCCAGCATGAGAAAATTATACTAGTGCACTTCTCTTCAAATATACTTAGTCATAATAGTGTCAAAATATACACATATATATAATATACGTAAAAACAGTATGCTTGTATGCTTATATTTGTTCTCAGATCGGGTCATTCAGTGTGCGACTTTGTTGAGATCTCTACTAAAATCTTAACAGTGAACTCGAGAGTTTGTAATGCACAGTAAAACAGGCAGTTACACTGTACAAGGAAGTTCTGCATTCCTTCCGATAAACCATCAACACTGTACAGAAAGTGTTGCACTGTAAGGTGGAGTGTGATATACTGTATTGTCCTCCAGTGATGTTTAGGCTGCTCCTGCGATAGTTCGAGCAGTTCTAAGTTCTCGCTGAAGAGCAGAGCAGCTTCCAAACCAGACTGTGAAGCTGCTGGTGAGAATGCTCTCAATGGTACCTCTGTAGAAGCCAAACTTCTTTAGCCTTCTCAGAAAGTACAGATGTTTCTTATTATAGGTGTGTCGTGTTGTCGGACCAGGCGAGATCTTTGCTGATGGGAACACCAAGGAATTTGAAGGTGTTCATCCTCTCCACTTCTCCGGTTATTGTTGTTCTGGCATCACATGAGCAGATCAGCCACATCTCTTCAATACGCTGCCTCATCACCCCAGTGATCAGTCCAATGACTGTAGAATTATCTGCAAATTCGATGATGCTGGTGTGGTTCTGGGAGGCAACATAGTTGTGAAGAAAGTCTAGAACATAGGACTTAATACACAACCCTGGGGGTTGCCTAGTGAAAGTGAAGTGACGTGTAGCCAAGTATGGTGACCCATACTCGGAATTTGTTAACCCATCCAAGTGCGCACACACACAGTAGTGAACACACACACACACACCGTGAACACACACCCGGAGCAGTGGGCAGCCTTTTTTTTGCTGCGGCACCCGGGGAGCAGTTGGGGGTTTGGTGCTTTGCTCAAGGGTCTCACCTCAGTCGTGGTATTGAGGGTGGAAGAGAGAGCTGGTCATTCACTCCCCCCAACTACAATCCCTGCCGGACCTGAGACTCGAACCCATGACCTTCAGGTTCACCTTCAGGTTACAAGTCTGACTCTCTAGGCCACGACTGCCCCCATATATGCTTATAGTCTGTATGCTGGAGGTGTGGTGGCCGATTCAGGCTAAATGAGTTCTGCTGGTTAGAAGGTCCAGGATCCAGTTGCAGAGGGTGTGTGTGAGTTTTTCACACAGTTTCGATGGAATGACTGTATTGACCTGAACTGTAATCAATAAATAACACTCTCACATACTCACATACTAATCACTAAAATTACTTTGGTGTTTAGTCTCAGGAGAAAAAGCTAAGAGACAGGAGACCTAAACACACCCTCACTGTGTCAAGACCAGCAAAAAGAGTTTGACAATGAAAACACATTCTTCACGACCCTGCCCCTGCTCATGTTCACCATGTTCTGCTGTGAGACTTCACTTCCAATCATTTCTGCAACATTTCACACCTACAGGTGTTAAAGCAAACAGTTTTTTTTTTTCCTCTCACAAAAAAAGGCTTTTGTACAGTAAACTCAGAGTATGATAGCAAGCACAACCCAGTATCACGGAGTTCTGCTCAAAGCTTTACACCTTCAAAGACACGGATGACAAGAATGCATCAGAAACTGCTAGAGTATTGTGTAAACTCGATTTGTTGAAAGGAACCGTTCTTCAAAAATGGAGAAACAGCTGCACAACTGCAAAAAAAAAGTACACATTTCGCACATTCAATGACTAACGTTTAATTATGTTTGCATTATACTAATTTAATTATATCTTATATGAATTTCATTGTAAACCATTTCATATTATTTTTTACAATGTTTTTCACATTATTATAACATTAATTAATACTAGCATTCTTCCAATATATTAACTCAACTTTTTTTTTAATCCACATTATTTGCATGTACTAATGTACTAATGTACTAATGAAACATTTTTAACATTATAATAACTTGATTTTTTTTGCTTGCGCTAATATTATAATATATAATTAATATATATGAAATTATAATATATAATATTAATCTCACTGTTAACTGTAAGTTTTTTTTCATTTTTCGTACTAATGATTTACATTAAATATGAAATATGTTCACATTATGAGTACTAAATATAATGTAAATACTTAAACATATTACATAATATTAAAATCACAATATTAGGATTTTTTTCCCCAGGATATTCTCTCAATCTTTTTTTTTTTCCATTATGTGACCACTTTTCATATTGTACTAACGTGATATATTTACAATTATAAAACTGTATAATACATTTTTCCACTGTAACATTGATTATTGATAACATTACAATCAAAGTCTGATGATGGCAACGGAAAATCTAGAAAAAAACAAAGAACAAACTGAAACTCAGTCTTCAGTTTAACTTTAACACAAATGTGTCAGCAATCAGTTCTGCTGCATTCTTGAAAATTTAAATGATGATGATAGAATATAATTAAAATTAATTTCCTGAAGAGACAGACGGAGGGAGAGAGAGCGAGAAAGAGATGGTTCTACACTTCTGTGATCAGCAGGTAATTTAATTAGTGATGTTTTCCAGCATATATGTGTGTGTGTGTGTGTGTGTGTGTGTGTGTGTGTGTGTGTGTGTGTGTGTGAGCGTGCGTGCGTGCGTGCGTGTGTGTGTGTGAGTGAGTGTGTGTGCGTGTGTGCGTGCGTGGGTGTGCATGCGTAAAATTTAATCTCTTTTCTCTACAATAATTGGGACATTGGAGTGTAACACTGCAGAAGTGATTTGTACTGAAAGCTGTGTTTTTATCTGAAAGACAGGAGTGAGACAGAAATTGAGAGAGTGAGAGAGGAATAGAGTGAACAGACAGACAGAAAGATAGAGAGAAAGACGGAGAGTGTCTCGGCTTTGTTCTAGATTTGCTTTGGCCAATAAAGTCACGCTGAATTTAACTGACAGACAGAAAGAGAGGAGAGAGAGAGAGAGAGACAGAGACAGAGACAGAGACTGAAGAGAAAGTTGTTGTTGTTGTTGTGTGTGTGTATGTGTGTGTGCTTGTTTGCTTAAGGTCTAAACATCATGTGAAGATCCCATGATGCATCTTATGGAGAAAAGAACCTATGGCAATGTGTGTGTGTGTGTGTGTGTGTGTGTGTGTGTGTAAAAGAAGCAAAGCCATAAATCGCTTGATATAAAGAGCTCTACAGGAACACATGTGCATGCTGCATGCAAATCAGTGGGGTGTGTAACGGGGATATGATAAACTGAACCAGTATAAACCAGTGTCACGTTTCCCAGTATACCACAGTACCTGGACGACATCAATGTCATATAGTTTAGAATAGTATAATCAGTATAAACTGTGTAGTATAATATAGTATAGTGTAATATAACCAGTATAGTATAACCAGTATTGTATACTATAGTATAACCAGTTTAATATAGTACAATTTAGTATAATATAACTAGTATAAACAATATAGTATAGTATAGTATAGTATAATATAACCAGTACGGTATAGTGTACCCGGTATAGTATAGTATAATATAACTAGTATAAACAATAGAGTTTAATATAGCCAGTATGGTATAGTATAGTATAGTATAGTATAGTATAGTATAGTATAGTATAGTCTAATATAACCAGTATTGTATATTATAGTATAACCAGTTTAATACAGTACAATTTAGTATAATATAACTAGTATAAACAATATAGAATAGTATAGTATAATATAGTATAGTGTAATATAACCAGTATAGTATAGTATAGTATAGTATAGTATAGTACAGTATAGTGTAATATAACCAGTACGGTATAGTGTACCCAGTATAGTATAGTATAATATAACTACTATAAACAATAGAGTTTAATATAACCAGTATGGTATAGTGTACCCAGTATAGTATAGTATAATATAACTAGTATAGACAATAGAGTTTAATATAGCCAGTATGGTATAGTATAGTATAGTATAGTCTCATATAACCAGTATGGTATAACCAGTATTGTATATTATGGTATAACCAGTTTAATACAGTACAATTTTGTATAATATAACTAGTATAAACAATATAGTATTGTGTAATATAACAAGTACGGTATAGTATACACAGTATAGTATAGTATAATATAACGAGTATAAACAATAGAGTTTAATATAACCAGTACGGTATAATGTACCCAGTATAGTACACTACAGTCTAACCAGTTTAATACAGTATAATGTAGTATAATATAACCAGTATAAACAGTATAGTGTAATATAACCAGCTTAATATAGTACAGTTTAGTATAGTATAGCCAGTATAGTACTAACAGTATAACTAGTACACATGTCAGGAGGTATCAGATACACACTGACCTGAACACATACACACACACACACACACACACACACACACACACACACACATACGCACACACACACACACACACTTCACTTTTGTACACACTGACTTGAACACACACGTCACAATTATACACAATGTAGTAGTGAGTACTGAGTAATGAGCATGTTAACTCCACATGGAACAGATAAAACAGATAAAAATGCTACATTCAAACCATTTTCTTTCTGAGGAATATCCATCTATCTCTTCCATTCTTTATCATTCTCTCTCTCTCTCTCTCTCTCTCTCTCTCTTTCTGTCTTTTCCTCTTATTGTCCCTCACACTTTCTGTCTTTCCCTCTCTCTGTTTCTGTCTGGTTCTTTCTCCTTCCCCACCTTTGTCTCATTTTGTCTTTTTTGCTCAATCTCTATTTCTTTTATTTTTCATTTTCTCTCTCTCTCTCTCTCTCTCTCTCTCTCTCTCTCTCTCTCTCACACTAACTTTCACACAAAATGCCCATGATGCCCTGAGGGCGATAGACAGAGAGCTGAGACTGCTGAGAGAGGGGAGCACGCAGGTGTGTGTGTGTGTGTGTGTGTGTGTGTGTGTGTGTGTGTGTGCGCGCGTCTATGTGCGTGTGTGTGTGTCTCAATGTACAGCGCCTATCCTTCATGTGACGCACTAGCTGCAGGTTGACAGAAGATCTCTCTCTCTGTTCTCTCACTTCTTCATTTCTGTCTTAACTTGTCTTAACTCTCTCACTGGCTCTCCCCTACATTCTCTTCTTTCTTTCTTTCTTTTTTTTTTTTTTACATTTCCTGTGTGTTCTGTCTTTCCTATTTCTGTTCTTCTCTCTTTCTTTCTCAATCTGTTTTTTTTCCTGCCACCCCCCTCCCTCCCAGCTGTATCTTTTTAAAATTTTTGTTTATACAAATTCATTCATTCTCTTGCTCTCCATTTCTACATCCTTCATCCTACTTTCTCTCTCTTCTTTTATGCTTTCTTTCAATTTTCACTACACTTCTCTATTTGCCTTTCTGACTCTTTTACTTTCTCTTTTTTGCCCTGTCCAATGGCTGGCTTTCTTTCTCCCTACCAACTCTTATTCTCTTTCTTTTATTCCTTTGTCTGTCTTCCTGTCTCTCTTCCACATCACGTCCCCTTTCTGTCATTCTCTCTCTCTCATTCTCTTTGTTTTCCTATCTTTCTTCCTTTCTCTGTCAAACTTTGTTTTTCTTTTTTCTTGACCTTTTCTCCCCGTGCCGTCTCTCTCTCTCTCTCTCTCTCTCTCTCTCTCTCTCTTTCTCTCTCTGCTCTTACACAGTAGCGCTCAACCTGTCAGCACTGATCAATCACACGTTTCATTCATACTTCAAAAAATCATTTTAAACTTCATTCAGTAAGAACGTCTGAAGAACTCTGTAATACTCTAGAAACAACTAGATTCCTGACATTCTATGATGAAAGCGTTAATAATAAATAAATACCTTCAGTACGCTGGAGTGTCTCTGTGTTTTGCCAGTGCAGGGACATGCACACACACATACACAAACACACAAACACACACAAACACACACACACACACACACATACACTCGTCCCTCAGTCCTCTCTGTCCACTTTTTATAAGGATGCACTGTAACTCTGTAACTCCGTACCAAGCATCATAGTACTATTTAACAAATCCGCTCATTTTCATTGGACGACGAGACCCAGTGTGAAACCCCGCCCCTTTTAAGCCCATCAAAAAAAAAAAAAAAAAGAAGAAGAAACTAACTATTAAAAGTATGTCACATTTGTGTCACCTGAAAACAGAAGAGCGGATGTTTATGGCCCTCAGAATTTCTCCTTCCTAATGGACCGTTACAGAGTTTTTGTTCGGGTCCTGCAGATGGAGCCTAATATACTCACACACACACACACACACACACACACACACACACACACACTGAGTGTATCCGGTGCTGTTTGTGTGTGCTGAGAATACCAATGCTGGCTCTTTGCACGTGTGCCTGTGTGTGTGTGTGTGTGTGTGTGTGTGTGTGTGTGTGTGCGTGTGTGTGTTTGAGAGGCCGTAACATATGTGACTCAGCAAGTCTGCTAAGTTACTGCACACAAGATACACACACAGCACTCATGTAGCTAGTACGTCAAAGTCACGCCCACTGAATTTTTTAGAAAGAGCACAACTTGAAAAATCGGCCTTGATCTGAAATCTGACTCCTTCTGATCATGTTATCTGATCTACGATCATATAACATGACTGAAGAATCTATTATTTTATTATTTCACTACAATTCTGCAAATGCCACATCAATTTAAAAATCTGCAACTCTGAAAGTTTTGTGAGTATGGCTACAAATCCATGCTGCAATTACTGATCGCAGTTTACTCATTTATGAAACCTTGATTATGTTTATGTATGATTATGAAACATCTCACTACTCTAATGTTTTGAGGGGGTGGGGCCAATGGGATGGCTCCAGATAAATGACGGGGCGGGGCTTCGTAATATATCTTTTTACCTTTAAATTTCTAATTTACAGATTTTACACACACACACACACACACACACACACACACACACACAGCACTCACGCAGCTGGTATGTCAAAGCCACACCCACAGAGTTTTTAAAAAATTATCTAATATGAAAAAAATTAGCCTTGATGTGAAATCTAACTACTTTCCATTGCTGATCTAGGATTTGGCTACGTTACACGCCTGAAGACGCCAGAATCGACACTTATTTTAACACATTTTTACGGAAGTGCAGTTTACAAATTCGTTTATGATCAGTGAAAGTGACCGATTTTTAAGTACAGTCTTCTTGTTATACCTACAAATCCATTGTGCAATTACACATCAATATTTATGATCACCGAATTTTTTCATGCCTGATTATGACACATCTCACCACTACTATGTTTTGAGGGGGTGGGCCCAATTGGACGGCTCGAGATAAATAAGGGGGCGGGACTTGTAGTAGTAGGATGTTCATAATTTCTTTCGAAATATCTTCTTATCTTTAAATGTATAAATTTCTCCACTTTTTATGAGTCATGTTTTCCTCAAACCTTTTGAGTTATAACTTAAAATCACTATTCGACAAAAATATCTTTACAGTGCTACAATGTGTTTTCAAGAAGCGACTCGTGTAGATAATAAAAGTTGAAAATTCAAGGTTTTTCGTATAGAATGCTAAGCTGAACTTCATATATTGTGAATTACATGTGCAAACCTGCTATCTTCCTTTTAGGTTCCCCTTAAAATAATATCATTTTATCACTTAAGGTGTGAAGATAACAGTTTACATAAAGCTTCCCTCAAATGACACAATTTAACATGTTTCACCATGAACTTCAGCATTAATACACCATAAATAACCGTAACAAAGTAACTAGCATTTGCGTTACTTGACTCAAAGATAAGAAATGAACAATATGAACACCTTAATGAACACGCTTGTGGTTGTTAACTGACAAAATTCAGAACAGAGCCTGAAGCAAGTTGCAATATTTACTCCAGGAGACCAGAGTGCAGTAAATGATCAACATTTAGAAACATGCTGTCACTTACTTTTTGCAAATTTCTGTACATGGATTGTATAAATATCTTCCAATGCTCGTGTATTTCATTAAATAAATGAATAAAGGCTAAATGCCTTTGTTACTTACATTATTACTTCTGATTTATCAAGGCTGATGTTTATGGTGCAGTAAATAATGTTAAGTTAGGAAAACTCAAGTAAGGAATAAAACACAACAGGGTGTGCTTTTACAGGAAAATAATCAATGACTCTTTATAGCTCTTCATTTATATAACGTAAATGATGACAGGAACTAACTTTTCCGGGACATAACGTTCAAATGTAACTAGAAATTGATAATAAGTAGGATGTGTTGTTTATTTAGTAATAAAATGTAATTGCTGGCAAACCGTTGTGGTATAAGAGTAATAAAACACCTGTTGTTACAGTAAAATAATCACCTTTGGGGGCGGTAACAGACACTGCTTTGCATCGTACTGCGTCACGCCACGACGAAGCTGATTAGTAGCCATTATAGCTACTTTTAACGTTGTGGAACCTCCACAAAACAAGTCCTTTC
Source organism: Pangasius djambal (assembly GCA_022985145.1). Taxonomy (NCBI): domain Eukaryota; kingdom Metazoa; phylum Chordata; class Actinopteri; order Siluriformes; family Pangasiidae; genus Pangasius; species Pangasius djambal. The sequence continues at coordinate 2,543,495 of CM040988.1, read as the reverse complement.
CTGTTCTCACTTATGTTACAGCAGCTATAAACAGTCGTTCTCTCTCACCAGCCTCGTATTTTCCCCTCTCTTGAAGTTTAACAGCTTTACTTCTCCTTAACGAAAGGACACATATCAGTGGATACACACATTTTTATTCTGGTTATGTAGAGTAAATTGTTACCATAGAAACGATAACGCTAGAACGAGCGCATTGATATAAACCAGTGGAAGTGATCGCTTCATTATTTTCTTGTGCAGCTCGACTTTTTGACGTCTGCCATGGTAAG
>CM040988.1:2535726-2538226 GCA_022985145.1 Pangasius djambal | reverse complement strand
TTTCAGATCTACATCGTCCAAGTAGCGCACTGTCCGTGGCGTCACTTTAGAAGGACGGGCACCGCAGCTCTGATCAGTGGTGCTATGGCTCATTCTATACCTCCTGATTACTGTTACTAATTACTGTTACTAACCCCAGTTGTCTTTAGACTGATTTTTAATTGGTCACCAATCTTCCTGTATCCTTTTCCACCTTTGCGAAGTCCCACAATCAGATTTTTCAATTCCTCTGCTAATTCTTTTCCATGTGGAGCCATGACGCAGACATGCAGACAGACACAAGCCATAATTCCGAAACTGAGAAAGTTCTGGTGTTCACAGGTCATTTTATAACCATGTTCAAGTAATTGGACGAATTGGAAATCACGGGCGTACTCAATTTTGTTTCAGTGATCACAAGTTTTCTAACTTGTGTGTCAGTGATCACAGGTGTCTTCACTTTTGTTGCATTGAGTTTCTACTCTGGGGCCTGTGTTTTCATTATAGTCTTTCTGGTATTTGTTTTCGATTGTTCATAAGAGCAAACCCTCCACTTGTCAACTTGGAAATAATTCGATTATTGAGAGGTGATACAATTTTGAATCGTTTGACATTTAAGTGATCTTGCACAGGGATGTACTCACTTCTGTTGTATACTGTATACACTCACCATCCACTTTAATAGGAACACCTGTACACCTGCTCATTCATGTAGTTATATCTAATAACTTTGTGTCATATGTGTCACATTTTTGTACTAGCACTTGTACTACAGTTTGGAAAAGTTGAAATATTTACTTACACAATGTTTTTGAGAATTTATCCATTTTTGAATATTTGCTTTATAGATTTTTGTACGTCATTTTTTTTTGATTTCCTGATTACCTTATTGACATTTCCTCCACCACCTTTCCTTTCAGACATCACTATATTTAGCTAACATACGTCATTATTTTGGTTCGGCTCAATAAACTGCACATTTCACACCTGAGTGAACTGCAAGTGGGGAAACCACTCAGCACTCAAACCACTCACTATTAAATCTTAATACTTAACTAAACACGTGTGTAATTGTCGACAAAAAAAAAAAAAACATTAACTCATGCCAGTTTAAAATAGTGCTGGATGTAGATTACAAACTGAGATTGACTTAACATAACAATCGCCCATGTAAGATAGACACCATGGTTAGGGAAAATACTCATTCTTGATTGGCTGATTGGCTCATTCTTGATTCTTAAGCAGTACTTAATTCAAATCTTCCATGTTTCCATAAAGTTTCTCGACATTTCACTACAAGTGTGTATTTGGTTTAGTTTCAGAAACGGAACATTTACAGTCCAAGTGAACTACAAGAACAAAACATTGGTTTTTAACTTAATATTCAACTTAATATTAAGTTCAGTATGTACATTAACGTGCATTTGAGTGTTAACGGTACACATCGGTGTGTAATATTTATATTTATTTGTATATTTAAGTACTTGAACCTAGGACCCCTGTGCTGCATTGATCACAGTAGATTACAGTATGCTATTACAATTAGTTATAACGTTTAATACATTACATTTTACAAATTTGAGACATATTACATTTTACAAATCTGAAAAGTATCATTTGTTCTTGAAGGGTTTGTTTCATTGTTATAGACATAATAAATCAAATACAAGTAGATAACAAAAATACGAGTAGGTAATAAAATATACATATAAACACAGGCTCATGCTTTAAGATGCCATCTTTTTTCACAGAGACTTACTTACATTTTTTTGTTTACTAGAAAATATTTTACTATATTAAACTTTTCTTTTAAACTAATTGTTTGAGTACTGGTTTGACTACTAGAGATTTTGTTTTTAAACTTATAAATACTCCAGCTTTTAAATTTTGAGCTCTGCTTCAATTTTTTGGAACATTTCTAACCATTTTTACATTTTCTTTAATTGATTAGAGAGTTACAACTGCAAGACATTTCTCTTAATTTTTGAATACTTATTGTTCAGGCATTTTTGAGTTGTTCGTACTTTTACACACAGTTTAACTTTCTTCCACGTACTTTTTTAAAAAAAAAAAAATGTTATAAGCACTTTTTTCTAAAAGGAACTCCAATACCAATTTTAGAACATATGCGTATACTTTCAACATTTTGTTTTGGTACAGTAGTTTAAAACTTCAGAAATGTAAGTTTCTCAGTACAGTCATACTTCATATTTCATAAAGTTATTTCTATTTTGACGTAAGTTCTCCTCCACTGTTGTAAATGTATTGCGAGATCGTGTCTCTCACCTCTCCGGTCTCCTCTGGACGCCCGTCTGTCTTTTGTCCAACAAGTCGAAAGTTTAAACTTTTGTAGAATTGTAGGTCCAAGTGTAACTCGAGTCAGAGTCTTCCAAAAACTCTTCTGTACAGGACAAGGGGAGCCTGAGATACCCTGATCAGCTCCTGACACACACACACACACACACACACACTCTCATGCATGCACACACACACACACACACACACACACACACACACACAC
>CM040988.1:2470950-2513511 GCA_022985145.1 Pangasius djambal | reverse complement strand
TCGAGGCATGGACTCCACAAGACCTCTGAAGGTGTGCTGTGGTATCTGGCACCAAGAAATTAGCAGCAGATCCTTTAAGTCCTATAAGTGCGAGATGGGGCCTCTGTGGATCGGACATGTTTGTCCAGAACATCCCATAGATGCTCAATCAGATAAAGATCTGGGGAGTTTGAAAGCAAACTCAACACCTTCAACACTTTGTTATGTTCCTCAAACCATTCCTGAACAAATTTTGACATGTGGCATCCTGCTGAAAGAGGCCACTGCCATTAGGGAATACCGGTGCCATGAAGGGGTGTACTTGGTCTGCAACGATGTTTAGGTGGTACCTAATGTTTAGGTGGTATGAATGCTAGGACCCAAGGTTTCCCAGAAGAACATTACCCAGAGCATCACATTGCCTCCACGGGCTTGCCTTCTTCCCATAGTGCATCCTGGTGCTGTGTCTTCCCCAGGTAAGTGACACACAAGCACCCAGCCGTCCATATGATGTAAAAGAAAACGTGATTCATCAGACCAGGCCACCTTCTTCCATTGCTACATGGTCCAGTTTTGATGCTAATGTGCCCATTGTAGGTGCTTTCGGGGGTGGACAGGGGTCAACATGGGCGCTCTGACCGGTCTGGAACTACGCAGCCCCATACGCAGCAAGCTGTGATGCACTGTGTGTTCTGACACCTTTCTATCAGAACCAGCATGAACTTTTTCAGCAATTTGTGCTACAGTAGCTCTCCTGTGGGATCGGACCAGCCGTGCTAGCCTTCACTCCCCCCTTGGGCGCCCATGACCCTGTCGCCGGTTCGCCGGTTGTCCTTCCTTGGACCACTTTTGGTAGGTACTAACCACTGCATACCAGGAACACCCCACAAGACCTGTCGTTTTAGAGATGCTCTGACCCAGTCGTCTTTTGGCGCTTGTCAGAGTCACTCAGATCCTTACACTTGCCCATTTTTCCTGCTTCCAACACGTCAACTTCGAGAACTGACTGCTCACTTGCTGCCTAATATATCCCACCGCTTGACAGGTGCCATTGTAATGAGATAATTATTGTTATTCACTTCAACTGTCAGTGGTTTTAATGTTATGGCTGATATATATATATTGAAATCCAAATCCTGATGGCACAGATATTATTCTCTCTCCCTCTCTCTCGCTCTCTCTCTCTGTCGCCCAATCAAGTGTTAGTAGGCGGAGTCTCGCAGTCTCGCGGTTTAGAGGTGTCAGGAGTCAGAAGTGGGTTGATATGAGCGTCGGTGAGAGAGGCACGGTGGAGCGCTTGGTACCGGGGACTCGGCGGGTGTGGCTCTGCATCTGTAGCCGCGTCTAGTGGCATGCGGTCCGCGTCAGACACAGCGACACCATGTTCCCGCAGCTGAAGCGCGCGCTCCGGGAAAGAAACGCGTCTTTCCGGGGATCCATCCCGCCGTGGAGCGCGTGAGTCCCCTGGGTCAAGTTCATTAATGCGGGATGCTTTACTTTCCCTGTCTGTTTTACTCCTGAGCTGGTGGCTGGTAGATTAGACCATTCATCAACTACTAGGATGTGTGTTAATTTTTAAATGAAACTAAAATGAAATTTCAGCTCCACTTTCCAAAAATAAAAAAATAACAACAAAACATACTGATGAGCTGAACCTCACCAATCTAAATTTACCTTAAATGCAGAAATTCTCAAACTTTTTGCAGCCACTTCCAGAGTAAAAGTATTTTGAAATATTACCAAAAAAAAAAAAAAAACAACAAAAACAACAACAGGGTAAATTTCATTTATTCAAGCCATTAGAGTTTTTTATTTTAAATTTTCGAGCTTTATTTTTCCACTCACCAAGTTGTAGAACATCATATTAACAGCACTTCCTGCTTGAGGTTAAACTTACAACTATGATAGCTAAAAAGCAACCATAATATGCTTGATACTAGTTGATCATACACTTCACCACCATCATGTCATTTAAAACAAACAAACAAACAAACAAACACACAATGCAGTCAGGGACCGCTGGATAAAGCCTACATCACGGACCCGGACCCCACTTCGAGAACCTTAAAGTACCCCTTGAGACTTTTACTGGGCTAAAATTAAGTGAAACTTTTCTAATAAATACCAAAATTTCTTACTTAAAGGATGTTATTGTTCATTTTTTAAAAATATTTTTATTATTCAAATTTGAACTTGTAACAAATATATGCTGCTAAAATGTAATGTAACGTGACATTGACATTTCTATCAACTGATTTTATTTATTTATTTTTTTTTAGTATATAAATATTATAGGCGAAAATAAGGACGATTTTTTTTTGAAAGATTTTGATCAAATTGTAGTAAAATATCATTTCCATGAAAATTATTGATGTTTTTTAAAAATCTATAATCTATCTATATTTTAACTATAAATATAGTTAATAAATTCTAAATGTTATATAGTAATATAAAAGTTATCCTGAGGATATTTACTCCAATTTAATTGCATTAAGACGATACACACTTTCCGTCGTACGGAATATCACATGTAGTACAGATGCGGATCAGTTAAGGTCTCATATGGCTGAATCTATGCACGGGAGCTATGCATTATGCTAGGAGTTATGACGCGGATAAGTCTAAAAATCGGCCCGGCTGCATGCAGCCACATGAAATCTGGTCTAAAATTGGCCCAAATGCAGTGAATTGTATTTTGTTTAACATCGCTGTGGAGATACGGTCTCATTTGGGTGGAGATGTGGCCCCGTGGTCTGGCAGTCAGCTTGGGTTGAGTTCATCGCAGTCATTCTTCTGTGGTTTGTGGGCCAGATGAAAGCGTGGCTCAGCACTCGTTTGCTCTCTGAGAGAAGTACTGTCACGATGCTGAGGTGTACTTTAATGTTCTTGCTGTATTTAGGAATGTAACTCATCTGCTTTCTTAGTCGTTTCCTGTCCTGTTAGCAGATTCCTAGCTTCGTGAGATGAAACCTCGCAATCTTGTCTAAGAAAATCTTAAGATCGGTGTCATGATGGTTCTATAACCTGTTACATAATCTACAAAAAAAATTGCCTGGAATGAAATTTTATAAATCATGACTGCAAGAAGTATTAAATTGCAATTTATTTAAAAAAAAAAAAATTGATATTTCTCCTTCTGTGTTGTTGGACTGTCTGTTTTCTGTATTTTTATTCCACAGTGCTGCTGAATGATTCTGATTGGTCAGAATGTGTTGATTAATTTTCTCTTTTTCTTTTCTGCACCTCCGACAGTAGTTATATTAATGCACTCTTTTGAATATATTATCGTTTCTATAGTAACAGCTCATGCACAGGGTCTTATATGGTGGACGCTTCACATAATCGTAACCCGGTTGCGTGTTGTTATTCAACAAAGGAAAACGTACAGGTTTCTATAAGGAGACGTTTATTTAACGTTTATGGAAGGAGTCTCCAGTGTCAGTGGTAAAGCTACAGCTACATTTTTCCGTCACAGGTGATTACATCACCTCGTCATTGATTATTTTCTATAACAGCACCACAACGAGGGTTTTATTCCTTAATTACATGTCACATGGTGCAGGTTGTGTGATTAACCGATGCTAATATTCGCTACATTATTGTTGAACTAGCATATGCGGATACGGTGTCATTTTGGGGAAATGTAAATTCTGATAGCACAGAATTTACTCAGAGCGCAGCAGAAACACAAACAGGCACCGTTGCCATTTTTAGCCAATCGGCAGTCAAGAAATTAAAATCTAACTCCTAGTAGCACAAAAATAATTCCGTAGATTTGGACCAGTCTGAGCACTCGAATTATTTCCCCTGACTGTATTGAAAAAATTAAAAAAAATAAAATAAAATTTAGGGTGACTTTAAATGTGGCTAATGACCTCATTACACAACTAAAGAAGCTAACTTTAAGGTTAAGAGACGTTAGCAGACATTTCATTTTTAACCAAACCGTCCTTTTAAATCTGTTTAAGGTGCAGCCTTCGATTTATTATTTTTTAAATTATTCCTTGCTTGTACAAATAACCTGGAAGATTTGTAGAACATGATTAAAAAAAAAAAAAAAGCCATGGCTTTAGCAAAAGTGTATGAAGTGGCTGAGAAAACCCGTTTGGAAAACTGACTTCTGGTCCGGAATGCTTGTTTGTGTTTGGACGTGCCTCCTGTCAGTCATTTTATAGACGCTACTCTCTGAGCCTGGGGGCGGAGCTTCGTGAACATGGGCAAGAAACATTCAAATCTTGAACCCACTTAACTGTTACAGTCCTTAAATAAGGAATAAAACACTTGGAGATGTGCTGATGTAGGAAAATAATCAATGACGGAGCGGTGTGATGAAGTGGAGTCACTGTTACCATGCCAAAGCTGAATATTTTCTAATAACTGCACATCCGAAAGTATTTTATTCCTCTTACGCCACAGCAATTTGCTAATGTGAGCAACCGTTTATAGTTTCTAGTGTTACGAAGAAACCACGAAGCGTAAACTCGTCTGTCCTGAAGACGTCGTAAAACGTACTGACTGTTACAAAGCGCTGACACTGGAGACTCCTTCCATAAATGCTAAATAAACATCTCCTTACAGAAAACTTCACCAGATCAACAAATACACGTTTTGTTTTTTTTCTCTCCCCCTAATCCATTGATGTGAATCGCACGTGAAGTTGGTACTACAGAAACGAGAACCTTGCAGCCGGGCTTACTCTTTTAGAGCTACTGTTCTAGAGCATGAATCAACCCCTTCTGACCAATCAGAATCGAGAACACGTGAGTAGTAGGTGTCCGTGCTGTTATATTTCATCCTGCTTTCATTTTCACCGCAGTCTGAAATTCCGCACCTGGAAGTGGGATGAGTTATTTTGGACCGAGGCGTTAGCTAAGTCACGGCTAGCTCACTTCACGGTGTTATTTGAACACAGCCGGATATTGAATGTTGGATGAATTCTCCATAGGAGTCAAGTTATATGGTTACTGTGTGCGTGTGCGTGTGCGTGTGCGTGTGTGTGTGTGTGTGTGTGTGCGTGCGTGTGTGTGTGTGTGTGTGTAACCGGTCTCACACTGCTGTTCAAACTGCTTCAAACCATCTCTTCATGAACTTCAGACTATATTTGGATGTAGACTGTGCTACCATGATTCCCCTGTGTGTGTGTGTGTGTGTCTTGGGAGTTGGGCACACACTCCTCTCTCCAGATGTTTCTGTGGCCATAGGGTACCTTCGTTACGGAGTTTTTATTCCTTCCTGATGTTTGCATACGTGTGCGAGTGTGTTTATCCATCTCCATAACAGTGCTTATTTATAGACGCGTGTGTTTCATCCAGCACAGATTTCATCGGTCAAACATCTCATTCCGCTCACTGCAGGATCCTGAAACCAAACTTCGTGTAGAATTCTCAGAAGTCAGCCATTGCACAAGAAGAAAAACAGTTTAAGCTCAAACCCCCCCCCCCCCATACTCTGACCACAGACATTTCAGTATAAATGTCAGCATAAATGTCCACTTCAGTGTGGTCAAAAAAAAAAAAAAAAAAAAAAAAGCACAAGCACTGGGACTGAATTCCACGTATGTCTAAATTTAACTGCTCTGATTGAATATTAAAGCCGCAGGGAAGCTGAATCTGTGAATCTGTGAATGTCTCATAATGAGGTGAACCCTGGTCTTCAAAAGGCTGAATAAACGCCGACTTTACAGCGTCTGCATGAAACTCACCACCAATTCTCCTCCTTATATGGAAAGTGGGCGTGGCTAATCCCTTATGGCAACTTCACCCTGACCAATCACAAGGCTGATATTGGTCATTCCTCCTATGTAGTTCTTGTTAAAAACCGTTCTTGCTTAAATGGCCCTTTCAAATCTGAGTAACCAAAAAAAAAAAAAAAAAAAAAAATCACTAACAAGTGAAAATTAAGTTAGCAAAAAAAATTAAAATCCAAATCATGTAATAATAATAATAATAATAATAATAATAATAAAAAACCTAGCAAAAAAGAACCTAGTGAATAAAAAAAAAAAAGATAACATAAATTATTTTTAAACTTATATGTATGTTTATGCATTTTTATATTTAATTCTCACATTTATTTATTTATTAGTTAATTCACTAATTCACTAATTGATTGATTGATTGATTCCCTTTCCTTTTCTTTTTTCTTTCTTTCTGTGTTTGCTCATTACCGAGATCATTTTCTCGGGTATTTCTGCCTTAATTAGTTAATTAATTAATACATTTTCCGCACTGCTTCATGCATATGATAATGAGGGGGCGTGGCTTTCACACCAAGGCAAGAGCAGTTGAGGGCAGAGCGGGAGATTGGTCATGTGACTGAATGTGTGTTGATCCTCTAACAGCTGTTGTCACTGATAACTTCCTGTGTCTTGTAGGACACCACATGGAAGTGGTTTGTGTGATGAGCGGGGCAGGAGATTGGGGCAGGATTACTCACAGCACTGTTTTTAAATAAATAAATAAATAAAGTTTAACAAACTCAACATTTCATTAAGGCTGGTTTCATGTGCTGGAAATCGGGAGGTTCCTGGCAGCAGCTCGGACCATTTTCCTGCCTGCTTAACGTTAAATACACTTGGAATCCTGTGTTATTTATACGACTGAATATAAATATCCTGTAAGTGTGAGACGAGTCACGTGGTTCAAATGCACTTCCGACTCCGGATCACGTTCAGCAGACTGGAGCAAACCGTCAGCCAAAAGCAAGAGTAATTAATCCAGACAAGGACTTTTTCTTCATTCGGGTCAGCCAGGAGTCACATCCCGAGCTGTCTGCAGCTAACACACACAAAGCACCTGGTCCAGCAAGTTCTAATCAATCCATGGAATCATGATATCAGTCGACCAATGGGATTAAAGGAGCACTGTGACATGTTTCATGGACAGCTCGTTAGCATCAAAATACTTAAAGGACTTCAGAAATGAAGAAAAAACTAAAGAAACAAATACCAATTAAATGCTACATTAATTGAAGCTATAAAAAGTATGATGGGACCTTTTTTTTAATTAGTTGAATGAAATTAAATGAATTCAAATTAATCAGAAAGTTTGAATGAACATGTCAGGATGAGTTGTTACAGGAAATAAATACAGTATAAAAAAAGACAAAAACAAAGACAAAAAATACTCAGCAAATAAATGTAGAAATAAAAAATGAGCAAAACATAAAAGTAGACATTATTTATTGAAAACATAAATAAAATCTTACCATAATTTTACCATAAAATATAACCATCATTTTTAGAATTTCTCTCTGAATTTTTTATAAAATTACTGGTTAAGCCATTTGTTTATTTTTTTAAAATATAGTATTTTTAGTTTTGGCAGATCAGGTCCAGATTTGAGATCTGATTTAGATTTAGAGCGAAACGTAAAATTCCTGTTTTCGTTTCACTTCCGATGTCGACTTTTGTTGTACGTGATGTAGCTTTCGTATTTATTTTTAACAGACAAATTATCGGGCATGTCAGTTGTGTTAAGTTATGCCACAGCGCTGCTGAATTCTGGCTTCTGATTGGTCAGAAGATGTTGATTCGTTTTCTAGAACAGCAGCAGATTTTCGTTTTCGTCGAATCACAGGTTGGTATTGATGTGAATACGTTATCGTTTCTATAGTAACAGCTCATTCATAGGGACACGAACGGCGGTCGCTCCACATGAACTTATTAAAACCTTGCTGATATTTTGCGAGGAGAGTTTACGCTTTTTGTGGTTTCTCGGTAACATGAGAAGCCAAGGGTTTTTTTTTTTTTTTTTTTTTTGTCTTATTACGGTAACGGAACAGCTGCCAGCTGTTTATAGCCGCTGTAATGAAAATGATAAGGAAGTAAGCCACGTGTTGTATTCCTTACATAGTTTTAGGTTCGGCCATGTTTCTACCCTCTGGAACAAATGTCGAAACTGTGACGAAACCCATCTGGCGTTCTGAATAAGGCTCCTAAGGGAACTTGAGAAACTATTTGGCCGTCCTTTGTGTCCAGACGCTTGTTAGAGAGGATTTCCCTTTCAGCTTTTACAACACACCAAAAGTGTTCTGCTGTAGTGACCTTAACAAAAGAGCTTTTCCATTACACAGTGGGTCAGGACTCTCTGAGGTTCCACTTTACCTTTGTTGCTCTGCATATCCATGTCCGTTAATGGATAAGGAGGATCACTGAGTGGATATTATGTGGGCAGTGGATTATTCTCAGCACAGCACTGACACTGAGGTTTTTAAAGTCAGTACTTTTCCCCACAGTCTAAGATTTAGACAATGATCCACTTCCTCCACGTTGAACGACAAACTGTCTACGCTAATGATCCAGACAAGGACAGTTTTATTGTTGACGAGTCTCGGGTCAAACGCATCGATCCACCAATGGGAATAAGGAAGCATCATGATATATTTGATTGACGATCATCATACAAGTGATGTTTATACAACAGTTAGCTCTGGTCCACTAATCTGATTGGTCGAGCGGTGTTCCAAAAGTGCGTATATATTTAGTATAACTGCACTGGGACGTTTCACTGTGTGTTTCCACTCATCTGTATTCGCCACGTAAAAGTCCACTTCCTAATTTAAAACTGTTACTACAGTAGCATTAGCGACGTCATCAGTGGACATGGTGAATGGTACATTTTTCAGGAATATAAATTTTAACTTCAAATATAGACGTTAAAAAAGAAGAAGTGGAGCCAATTTCACCAGAAGCACCTTTAACTGGGAATGTGCAAATCAGTGTGAGCTAGCTAGCTAGCTAGCCAGCTAGCCGACGTGCTATAAAATGAGTGTAGCTTCTTCGAGATCTAGTTCCTCTAGCCAAAATAAACAAAAAATCTGGCTATATTGTGTCTGAAATGTCAATTACTCAATATTTATTTCTTCTTTATAGAACTGTTGTATAAAAGCGTCATCGCACTCACTCACAATCGTGAGGTTATACTGAATATTGGCTCGGCTGGGATTAGCTACGGCACACGGCCCTGTGAGCTCATGCGTACAGCCGAATCATAGCCGTGCCGATATTCGGTATAACCGCGCTCTTGCTCATGCAATATTGCTTAAATGTATGTTTCAAAAATATATCACTTTGGGAATAAACAATATCAAAATACGTAAATACTGAGAACTAGATACTAGATAAAGTGGACGTGTCCAGCCAGTCCAGTACTCGAGTAAAAGTAAAAGTTTAAAAGTATTAAAAAGTAAATGATTTAACAGATGAAATTCAGCTAGTTGTGTCTTCATATGAAAAGTAACTTATCTACGATGCTACTTTGCCTGAAAGCATCATTCGGTTTCTGTAAGTTTGCTGCTCAAACACTTTGTAGTTTGCTAGCTAATTAATCAGAAGTAAAATATCATGCAAATAACCACCATTAGCTAGAATTTCACTAGACAGTTTATGTTAGCTCCTGGAACTGATGCTAGTGCAACCTGGCGTTAGCAAAGAGAAAACAGGCTAACTCGGTTAAATGGAGCTAGTTAACGTTCGCAAATTAGCGACATTTGACCTCATCTTGCGTAGATGGTGTTCAAGCCTTCGAGTGAGGCAATGGAGACGTGTCTTTGCTACGGAAACTTGTTACTGAGGTAGGTCGATTTCCACGGCTAGCTGTAGCGCTATCTACATTGCGTAGCTTGAGAAGGTTACGCAGATGAATTGAGACGAGTCTTGATGAGAGAAGAAGAGATGGAAAAGTCTGTAGGTTTTGCGTTGATTGTCACGTATACAGCGTCTCGAGCGTGCAGGCTGTACAAGGAGGAAATCATTATCAGTTCCACATGGGTAAGATTTCTGCTGCTTAGAAGTTTATTTGCAGTAGATTTGAAATATTTGAAGGATTCGCCAGCGAGACAGGAAGAGTGTCTAAAACCAGCTGTCTCAGCAGCAGTGTGGGGTTCTGAGCCGCTCTGTGTGTGTGTGTGTGTGTGTGTGTGTGTGTGTGTGTGTGTGTGTGTGTGTGTGTGTGTGTGTGTGTGTGTGTGTGTGTGTGTGTGGCTGATGTAACCGTGCTCAGTAAAAACAAATGAACAACTGAAACATTGAACAAATGACACGAAAACTGAGGATCTGCAAGAAGAGAGGGGAAAAACACTTCTTCTCTCTATTCCATTCTTTCTCTTTTTTTCCCCACACCTCCTTTCTTTCTTTTCTTCTTACTTTTCATGCTCTTTTCATCATTTTATTGTCTCCTTCTTTGTCTCTCTCTTTCTTGTTCTTCTATCCTTTCATTCCGTTATGCTGTTTCTTCATTTGTCTTTCTTTCTTTTGTTTTTTTTTTAACTCCTTTTATTTCATTTAATTCTGTTGTTCTTTCTTTATTTGTATGATATCTTTCTTTCTTTCATACACTTTGTCCTAGTATTTTTTTCTCTTCCTCCCTATTGTTTTTTATATTTCTTGTCTTTTAATTATTTTATTCTTTCTTTATTCGGATATTTTCTTTATTTGTCTTGATTTTTCCATTGTTTCTTTTGTTTTTTTGTTTTTTGATTGAGTGATTTCTTTCATTTTCTGCCTCTTATCCTTTTTTCTTTTTTTCCCTTTCATTATTTTTTCCCTTTCTTTGTTTATTCATTTGTCTTGATTCTGTCTTTCTTTCTTTCTGTATTTCATAATTTTTTTCTTCCTCTTTCTCCCTTTTGTTTTTTTATTTCTTCTGTATTTGAATTCTTTGGTTCTTTTTTAGTTACATATTTTCTTTGTCTTATTTCTTTCAGAGGTCTTTCTTCCTTTGTTTGTTTTTGTCTCTTTCTTTCTTTCTTTCTTTCTTTCTTTAACAGTAAACAACCCATCACAAAACCTAAAAATGTGTGAATTCTTAATTTTATATATATATATATATATATATATATATATATATATATATATAATGTTAGATATTAGTTATAGAAGAAATTATCTTTTTTTATTAATTACCGACTCTGTGTGTGTGTGTGTTACAGGTGTGTAAGGACAGTGTTTTCCACTCACGTGCGTTTTATATGGCACGTTTTGATGTTTCTGACCGTACTGTGTGTGGGGCTGCAGTTACTGAGTGCAGTTCGTCAGTCCTGGTGAGTTCTACTCTTATAATACATTAAACATCTATAAAACATTTAATTACTAAAATAATACTAATAAAAGTTATTTTAGTTATTTATCATCTTGGAGTCACTTTTGATTGTTCATATTTAACGCTTGTGAATTATGACGGAAAACACAGAAGGCACACGTCTGATCTCGGGTTAGGAATGAGCTGATACTTCTTTCAGACATCAATCCATGACTATATTCATCAAGTCTGTGTACTTTAATATACAAATTTATGTACAGTGCCTTGCATAAGTATTCATTCCCCCCTGAACTTTTCAAAATCCCCTCTATGCTCAGGGACTGACTTTTTGGTGGACGGCCTCCTCTTTCCGGACTTGTTCCGATAGCGCCGTGTTCTTCATGATGCTGTTTGTTTAGGAATGTTCTGGAGGTCTGATTCTCCCATTTTCAGATGATGATATGCATCTAGATACGTAGTATATGATGCAATACGAAAACGATACAGTCAAACAAGTAATGATTCGATACACTTCAATTCATTAATGATCTGATTCGGCACCAATACGATTTGATTCAGCACCAATACGATTCCATTCTGCACCAATACGATTCGATTCGGCACCAATACGATTCGATTCAGCACCAATGCGATTCCATTCAGCACCAATACGATTCAATATGGCACAAATACGATTCAATTCGGCACCAATGCGATTCCATTCTGTACCAATACGATTCGATTCAGCACCAATGCGATTCCATTCTGTACCAATACGATTCAATATGGCACCAATACGATTCAATTCGGCACCAATACGATTCGATTTAGTACCAATACAATTTGATATGGCACCAATACGATTCAATATGGCACCAATACGATTTGATTCGGCACCAATACAATTCCATTCTGTACCAATGTGATTCGATTCGGCACCAATACGATTCGATTCGGCACCAATACGATTCGATTCGGCACCAATACGATTCGATATGGCACCAATACGATTCAATATGGCACCAATACGATTTGATTCGGCACCAATACAATTCCATTCTGTACCAATGTGATTCGATTCGGCACCAATACGATTCGATTCGGCACCAATACGATTCGATTCGGCACCAATACGATTCAAATCAAGTCCGATCCAATATGATTCATTTCGGTTCATTCATTTAACATGCATTGATTTGTCCTAGGTTGACTCAACAATTTCAAATATTACTTCACTGACTTTATTTTGTCTGGGAATTATCTGAGAATTAGTACTGCATTCTGAAAGAAACTGTTAATGCTAGCGTTACCTGTTGCATTTTTAGCTGCAGGCTTCATTAACATCATGAACCTCATGTGGTGCTTGACTCCATTGTGACCTCTCATGGCAATTGGTTGCATCAGAGCTAAATTAGGGGGTGAATAATTCTGCAATTACAACTTTTACAGTTTTTTATTTGTAAAAAATTTTGCAAAGTAGAGTGATTTATTTCCCATGCTTCAGTATTATGGGATATTTTGTATAGATTCATGGCATATAATCTCATTTAAATCCATTTCAGTTCCAGGTTATAACACAGATGATACAAATTGTGGAAAATGTCAAGAGGACGTCAATTCTTATGCAAGCCACTGTATCTGTTTAGTTCTTAGTTATAGTTGGAACTGTAAATTGGTAAATTTGATCAAATTTGGCTGGACTTTTGAAAAAAAAAAAAAAAAAACTCTTCAAATTTCTTCTTTCTTTCCCTCAGGAACATCAAGACCAGACCGTCTGACCACCATTTGATCAATCCTGTTCTCTTTGAACAACGAGATGCTCAGTCTATCATGGAGAACTTTAATTCAAACCACCGTTTCCAATGGAGCGATGGAAAAGACGAGGGACCGAATCAGGTTTCAGAGCCTGCAAGCAAAAATCTGGACACAACTCCAGCTCGCCGTCTTGCTAGCACACCCGGGAGGATCTTCATACCAAATCCGCTAGAGAGCAAAGCAGATACACCGTATGACCCCAACGGCAATTCGGTGGTTGACCGGGATGTCCCGAAACAATCACAAGCCCAAATTTTGTCACGGGACCGTTTTGAGAAAGGATTTCAGAGACATGGTGTCAAACAAGCATCAAGCTTTTTAACTAGCGACCGACATGGTCAAACATGTCGACCCAAGAACCATATTGTCTTCCTGAAAACACACAAGACGGCCAGCAGCACCATCCTCAACATCCTGTATCGCTATGGCGACACTCACAACTTGACGTTTGCGCTGCCAGTGTACATGCACAGCCAGCTCTACTACCCGAAGTACTTCATGTCGCACTTCGTCGAGGGCATGAAGTCTCGCCGACGGACTGAGTTCCACATCATGTGCAATCACATGCGCTTCCAAGGGTCTGAGGTCAGAAAGAATGAATGCTTGAACGTGAAAATGGTCTAATGAGATTTTTTTTAAAAAAGAGGCAGTGTTTTTAAATTATATGTTTTTTTTTTTACATGAGCTGGACTGGGATTAACTGGGATTATTCCGAAAAACAACCCCGATACACAAGAAGTCATTCATTTTGAGCGGAGAGTTGTACAGGGACTACGAGTGCGACTAAACAGAATACGAGTGGCAAGCTAGCTAGATATTGTTAGCCAGAGGTATTTTGAGTAGATACAGCCCACTGCTTAAAATATGAACACGGCAGCTGTTTTACGTAAATCCCGTAAAAAGAGCCAATCGCCATACCTGTAGATTCTGGTCTATTTCTGGTGTATTGATCTCTTCTTATTCAAGTAGAAAGGAGACTGACTGGAAAGTACTGCCCGGGAGAATCACCAAGATGGCCGTCAAGCAGAAGGACTTTGTGTTAGCTAGTAAGCATTATAGCCAATATAGCAGTACATAATGTATTGGGATCTCCACAACTAGTTAGCTTACACATGTATCACATATCTATTGAAAAGTACAAGAAGTAAATTATCAACATTTTTCCTTGGATTATCTACTCTAGAATTTTGTGTCCAAAAATACATCACAGTAGACTGCAACAAATGAACAAAATATAAATGTAACTCACTCTAGGGGGCGAGATTAGAGATTGTGTGCAGGCGACATTACAGGATGGAAAACACCAACGTGTGCAGGTCAGGGTTACTCCAGGAATGTTTAGCACTGACTAACACTATAAATTTGGTGTTAAGCATAAAAGTTAAAATTTCAATTAGAGTAATTTGCTGTTTGTACCAATAATTGATAAGACCTGTCTATAATAAGGACATCTTTTGTGATCACTGGGACACAGGAAAGACAAATCTGCCCCAAAATCCACCCAATTATCCTTTAGTGGGGCCCAGGCATAACCATGATCTTTACATTTCACTTATCAAAAATGGATTTTTTTCCATTAGAAATGCATCATGTTTTTGGAATAACATTAGTGACAAATAATGTGTTATATATTTAACGTATAAATATCTGTCTCCCAGGTGAGAAAAGTCATGCCCTTGGACACGTTTTATTTCTCCATCCTGCGCAATCCAGTGTCCATGATGGAGTCCCTCTTCACATACTACAAAGCGATCCCAGCATTCCACAATTTCAGGACCCTCGAGGACTTTCTGCTCGACAATGGCCGTTCTTACAACGCTACCTTGCCTAATAATCATTACGCTCTTAACATCCTGACCTTCGACTTCGGCTTCAACAACTCAGCACTGTCAGACGAAGCAGAACTGGATGAACGAGCCGTGGCTATAATTTCCGCCATGGAGAAAGAATTCCACCTCATCCTGATCTCGGAGTACTTCGATGAGTCTATGGTGTTGCTCAGACACGCCCTCTGCTGGACACTGGAGGACGTCGTGTCATTCCGCTTGAACAGCCGAAGTGAGAAATCGCGCAAATCACTGAGTGCGGAAGCGATCGAGCAGGTGAAGAAGTGGAGCTCGTTGGATTGGCGGCTGTACCAACACTTTAACACTAGCTTCTGGAGGCGGATAGATACGTTGCTAGGGCGCGCTAAGCTCCAAGAGGAAGTGGAGCTTCTCAGAGCTAGAAGGGAAGCACTGGAGAAAACCTGCCTTTTAGGGGGCAAGGCTGTGGATCCCGATCAGGTACATGATTTGTCAGTGAAGCCATTCCAGTATGGCCAAGCAGTTATCCAGGGATATAACATCCGCCCGGGATTGGACAACGACACGCACCGTCTTTGTCAGAGGCTCATCACGCCCGAGCTGCAGTACACCAGGGCTTTGTACATTAAACAGTTCCCTGATATCGCTGCTAAAATTGCGGCTGCTAAAATGGTGATGGGAAACAAGCGCTCAGCCACTGCCAAACACGTCATAAACGCTAAGAGAAACAGCATCAGTGCGACTGCTGCTCAGAAGCGCAACTCGACCGTACAAAGCAGGACAAATTCTGTTAGAAACAACAGCAACTCACAAACTGGCACACTTGATAAGGTGCAAAAAGCTATTACGTTTACATTAGCCAAAGACAATATGGATGGTAAAGATAATGCTAACTCAACTAAAGCAAAGCAACACAAAACATGAAGACAAATGAACCCCAACCTGACATTAAACAGTGAATTATGCTAAGTGTGCCTTAGCCTTTGATGCTGTGCACATTAGTGACCTCTTGATGTTGTGGAGAAGATATTTAATTTGTTAAAGGTCTTAAATACAGTGGTCAGAAAAAAAAAAATACAAATGAATGTCAAATGCTATTTACACAAAACTGATCAGTTGTTGGTTCTTTTACTTTTGATTAGCTTTGCTAGATCCACTTTGGTCTTAATATTGTGGCTACTTTGTTATGTAGGGGGAATATTTGTAGATATTTCACTGTTTTTCAGAAAACTTTTATTATTATTATTATTATTATTATTATTATTATTATTATTATTATTATTATTATTATTATGCTAATGTGAACTGGCCCTAATTCTGTATGGATACTCACAGTATATCATTACTGTTTTTCAAATCCTAAAAACTGGAATACAAGTATAAGAAAAACGGTTATTTTTACTGTGAGATGGTAAATACGGGTGTATGTCCTCCGAATGAGATGGATCAGACTAAATATCACAATCTAAATGCTGATTTTTCTGACAAGATTCAGTTTTCTCTTGAAAGAGGAATAAGTATACAAGATTAAGTATACAAAAATACATGTAAATAATTCAGCGGTGAGTTTTCACTTCAAAATCATCATTTAGAAAACAGTGAAACACTTCAGTGTTTTATTTTTATCCTTTTTTGAGATTGTATAAATAAGGTTTGTAAATGTAGCTGATATGAAATTCATACAGTGGATATAAAAAGTTTACACACCCCTGTTTTTGTGATGTAAAAAAAAAAATGAAATGAAGATAAAAATGTCAGAACTTTTTCCACCCTCAGTGTGAAAATACAATGTATAAAAATTAAGTGAACAACAATCGGAACAACATTTTAGGGAAAAATAGGAAAAATGTAAAAAATTGCAATAATCTGGTTGCATAAGTGTGCACACCCTTTTATAATTGGGGATGTGGCTGTGTTCAGAAAGAACCAATCACATTCAATCTCATGTACAAAAGTAATCATGATACAGCTGTCATCAATGAAATTATTCTGATGAACCCTAAATAAAGACCAGCTGTTTCTGTAGGACGTTCTTCACATCTTCTTTGTTTCATCTGACTTCTGAAGCCATGGTCCTCAAAGAGCTTACAAAGCATGTACAGGGTCCCACTGTTGAAAGATATCGATCAGGAGAGAGGTACAAAAAAAATTCCAAAACATTAGACATAAAACATTAGTACCATGGAACACCGTGAAGGCTGTCATCAAGAAGTGGATAAAATGGAGCACCACAGTGATATCACCAAGAACAGGACGTCCCTCCAAAATGTATAAAAAGACAAGACAAAAACTTACCAGGGAGGCTGCCAAGAGACCTACGCCAACATTAAAGGAGTTGCAGGAATATCTGACAAGTACTGATCACCCTCTGCGTGTGTGAACAATCTCTCATATTTTTTCACATGTCTGGGCTGTGGGGAAGGGTGGCAAATCCATGCTCAACTAAATCACCCCAAACTATGTGGCAAAATGTGTTATGGTCTGATGAGACCAATTCCAAAAGATATAAAAATTTCATATTTCCTAAAAGTATGTTTGGTGCAAAGAAAAGCACATCATCAAAAGAACACCATACCCATGGTGAAGCATGGTGATGGCAGCATCGTGTTTTAGGGCTGTGTTTCTTCAGCCAGAACTGGGGCTTTTATCAAGGTGGAGGGAATCATGAATAGCTACAAATACCAATTTTAGTGCAAAACCTTCAGATGTCTGCTAGTAAGCTGTAGATGAAAAGGAATTTCACCTTTCAGCACGACAATGACCCAAAGCGTACGTCCAAATCAACAAAAGAATGGCTTAACCAAAAGAAGATCATTGTTTTTGAATGGCCGAGCCAGAGCCCAGACCTGAATCCAACTAAAAATCTGTGAGATGACCTGAAGCGGCTGTGCACAGGAGACACCCTTACAATCTGATGGATCTAGAATGTTTTGCAAGAAAGAGTGGGAAAATATTGCCAAGTCAAGATGTGCCTCGCTGTTAGACTCCTACCCAAAAAGTCTGAGCTGCTTCAACAAAGCATTAGTTTAGGGCAGTGCACACTTAAGCAACCAGGTTATTGTAAGTCTTTTATTTTTCCTATTTTTCCCTAAAATGTTTTTGATAGTTTTTCACTTAATTTTTATACCTTGTAATTTCACATTGAAGGCGGAAAAGGTTCTGACAAAAACCTGCCATTTTAACAGGGGTGTGTAGACTTTTTTTTATATGCACTGGATTTGCAAAAAAGAACAAAAAAAATTTCGGGAGGAAAAAAAATCAAAATGATTGCAAGATGGTACGAGTGTCACTGATTTAGAACTTATTTATGCATTAATAATTAATAATTTGTGCTCAACACTACAGTGCTTTAAAATTTCTTGCCATGAAAACTCAAGGTCCTGTTCTCTTTAAAATTTAGTTTAATATCTATGTCCATAATAATTATGAGCAATATATACATTGCGCCTCATTTATGAATCTTTTAGTAAAGTTGTGTGTAAATGTTTTCATCTGGTAAACCGAACTAAAAATTCACACCAAATTTACAGAAGTTTCGTCGACAATGGTTTTCATTCTCAGCCATAAATTACCAAGCGCATTCACAGCTCAGCTGATTTACACTTAGCCACGCCCACAAAACTCCATAAAAGGCAAAGCTCCCAGAGAGCTGAAAAGGACAAAATGGCGAGTAAACGTTGAAAGCTAAATCTTCCAATAATGCAGCTCAGCCACTGCAGCTCATCAGGCACGCTCTAACATTTCCTTCTTTTATGGGGTGCCATTCTTTTTGTTCTCTCAATTTACGGATTTGCTTTAGATCCCTTTCTTTCAAGTCATTAACATGGGATGAACGAGTTTCACAAAATGTATTAAATTGCCGTGTATTTGAAATAAATAAGTGATTTAAACTCGACAGCGTAATCCCTATATAAAATCGCAGTAACATATCAACAATTGTATGATTTGAAGCCAATCATTCGAGGCTCACATTAGTAATATGTAAATTTACACAAACTCACAAGCTCTTGCAGGATATGAATTCTTTTCCTAAAATTAGAGAATTTTCATGAATACCACATTTCTTGTGTAAACACTCCTACGTTCGATTTATGAATAAATTTGTTTGTCTTTATAAATGAGGTCCAATGTCTGTGGAAATGGCATTACTAAGCCTTATGCTTTTGTAACTCCATTTTGCGCTGGTGGGAATGGAAATAGGAAACGAAGGTGATGGAATGCCACTAAAATCTTTTCATATTAGTCTTTTTTTAGATTAGATTATGTTCAGGTGATTGCTGACGCCTGTGTCACAAAGATCACATCTTTGCGGAATAAATATATTTTTAAAACAACTGTTCCTGGTTTGCCAGAGGAAATGTATAAAAGTAGTATTAGAGAAATTGGTGCAAACATTTTTTGTATTGTTCCACTTTTAGTAAAAGTTTAAAACGGGTCATTCTAAAACAAATGGCACATAAGGGCTAATTGGGTTTCCAAATTTGGCAATCCCTTCAGCTAACTTTAGAATGATGAATACTTGTGGGATAAGAGATAGGATTTGTGTCAGAAGCATTCATAATTATGATTTAAAAGGAATTGAAAAGGGAAAAAAATCAATTTAGAATGGCTCAAGACTTTCTAAATTAGCTTGCATTCAATTAGCTTAGCTAGATCTTGTGCCTTTGTTAAAGTGTTAAAGGATGCTGTCAGTGATAAAGGTTTTGCTAACTCTTTCACTTGTGCAATTTTGCAAAGTGATGAATGGAAAACAACTGAAATGCGATAAATATAAAACCATCAACGCTAACATCAAGTAATGTTACCTTAGCCGTATAGCTGTGAAAGAATTCTTAGCAAAGATGAGGGGGAAAATCTTTCCATTGCGAGCAAAGGTGACGTTAGCGCCAGTGTTTCTGTGGTAAACATCAGCTATAAGGCTACAGCTAGTGGTGGTGTTGTCAGGATTCGAACTCTTGATCTCCTGATGATAAGGTGACCGCTGTTCTTTTGTGCCACTCAGGTGCACTATTACTATCTTTTTTGCTTTCTAAGTCAGCTGCTAGCTCTAGCTAACTAGCATATGCACAGACAATAAGTATAGGTTGGTTTAAATTTCTCACACTCATAGCGAAAGACTGCAGCTGAACAAGCGAAAAAGTCAGGTTTGAGCGAACAACAAGGGAACACGCAGAGACCGTTTCTGATTAGCGAAAGAAAAACACAAAGAATGTCTCTATATTTAGTCGAGTGTTTTGATTTTTAGGTACAATTAACTTTATTTGAGTCACACTTCACTTTTGACGCAAATCTGACCGGATAAACACTGCCACATAGCGTCTCAAGCACACAAAGCTCTTGTGTAACCTCAGTTCTCTTTGAAAAAAATTACAAATTCATGTCAATTTCAAACGTAGCTTTTATTTTTAAAAGATCGATAGGTTTTTACTTAGAATCAAATCGTGCTTTGTGTAAATTGTGTAATATTTCTTTCATGTTTTATTTTAGTGTGACCAATTTATTTCTCTTTTTTTTTGTTAGTTACATGCTTGTGTGTTGCACAAATGTCACCTTCAGAACAAAACCAGTTAAATTTATCAATACTGTCTCGATGCTGCCTTTTCTTCAAGTTTCTTCAAGTTTGGGAACAAATTCTGCATTTACTTTCAAAGGAAAGTTTTGCCAGTGAAGCAAATGATCCTTTTCCATTCCTCTTTCAAATGTAATTACTTGAACAAGATGTGGTGTGCGTCCAAATGTCACTTCTTTAGTTTTATATTTAGAGATCCAATGCTAGTAATGGAGGTATATTAGCATTGTGCTAACTGTATACCAAAACACATGTGGTGTCTGACTTTTATTTATGTATTTAAAAGTTTAACTATCAATTTATTCTGTAGTGTAATGATTTCGGCATGCAGTTAGCATGATACTAAATGATACCATGACTTGTCAGCTATGTTAGTCTCATAGTTATAGTGCTAAAGCTAAAGAAATGACATTTGGAAACTAAATATGCCTTACTGAGTACATCTGAGGTAAGTGGAATTTTTCTTTCCACTTGAAAGAAAATATTTTAACAAGTAAAATTGTTTAAAAATGCTGCTTAATTTTCCTAGACAGTTCATGAGGCTGTTGGACGATTTAAATTTTGTGATAAATTTTGCATTTTATCACTGAAGAGTTACAAGTTGTATGAAAGTTGTATGTAGCAAAATGTATGAACAAGAAATTTCAAAAATTTCTTTTGTCTACAAAATTATGAAGCTTAATTTCTTAGAGAATGAGCTGGTAGACAAAATAAATTTAATTTTGTGATACATTTTGCTAACTTGCTAACTTTGGACTTCAGTGATGAAATGCAAAATTTATCACAAAATTTAAGTTGTCCACCAGCCTCATTCTCTGTCCAAGAAAATCAAGCAGCATTTTTATTTAATCAGTGAACTACAAAGTTAACAAATTTGCAAAATTTTCAAAGTTGGCAAAATTTCAACCTAGAATTTTTTGTTTGTTTGTTTGTTTGTTTGTTTGTTTGGGGCAAAATTTCTTAAATGCTTTATGTAAAATATAAAAAAAGATTTTAAAAAATATATAAATTATGGCAACTGTTAGAGCAGACTGGTTCTGTATTTAAATTTGTCAATTTATTTGTCGCTTAATTATTATGTATTTATGTACGTCTTTCTGAATCATGTTCATGTCAAAATTTTGATTTCTTTTTTACTGTATATTTTTGTTTTACAGTAAATTGTCGTTTTCAGGTTTCGGTTTTCTAATCATTTTGAGTTTCACTTTGCCATTGTACCTATACACGGGTGTACGGTGTAATAAAAAAAAAAAAACCTCAGATGCAAGTCGATATACAACACTGAATTTCTTTATTCACAAAGTGTGCGGCTGTGCAGCGTGTTTATCCTCAGCTTCATCAATTAAAACAGCTCGACAGCAGTGAAGTCAAAACATCTGGTGCTAGCGAGAAAAGTCTTCTGTCAGAGTTTATAGCAGCTCAGATCCACATTCATAAATACATTTATAAATCTGTCTTGGGCTTGGGGGGAGGATCTAATGCACCCATTGCAGTATTTATGTAATGACAACAGGTGTCATTTATCAAACTGGATACAAACAAATTTAGCTGTAAATCATTTGCAAAAACGTTTATACATGAAATGTGGTACTCATGATAATCTAGTTTCTTGAGAAGAAAAAAATCGCATCCTGCCTTTTGCTCCAGAGTTTGTCTAAATTTACGTACAAGTAGACTCACTAATATGTACCTCGCTTCATTGCCTTCAAATTGTATAATTGGTGATAAGTTACTCCGAATTTATCAAGTCAAATAAGACAAGCCATTCGATTACGACAAAACTAATGGCGAACTATGAAAGGAGAAGGAGGAGAAGGAGAATGTGTGTCTATGTAGCCTAGACATTATGATGGCTGAGCAGTATTACTGGAAGATTTAGCGCATGCCGCACTTTTACCGTTTAGTCGCCATTTTCAGCTCTCTGTAAGCTTTGCCATTTATGGAGGTTCATGGGTGTGGCTAATCAGTTGTGGTGTGATTCCGCTCAGTCATTTACGGCTGGATGCCATTTATGAACAAACACGTGAGTAGGAATAGAATCAGTGAAACTTTTGTAAATCTGGTGGCAATTTTTAGTTCGGTTTAGCCTACGAAATCATGTTCATACCACTTATACACAACTACTAACAGATTAAATAAATGAAGTCTTGTCTGTGTTCCTATCAACTGCAGTTCTGATGAGTTGCAACAAGATGATGTCATAAAATAAGCGCCAGACAAACCCAAAGGTGGTGAAATAACTGAAGGTCACAGAAGGGAAAATACTCCCAGCAGCCCTTTTTCAGGGTCAATTCAACCTGAAGTGAATTATATGACTTGTATCACAATGTTTCATTCATGATTTCTAATTTTTTAAGCGTTTTAAGTCTGTAATACTCTACTGACTTCCTAAAAATTCCAAATATGCTACGCAGAAAACGGAACACTTTCATTCAAACTATAAACATTAAACTTATGGTTCTGTTGTTGTCCTTTTCTGTAATTAGCACTTTGATTGGACAATGTCTGATTAGTCTGTCTACTTTTAGTTTCTCATCTAAAGACATTTTAAGGAGACGCATGATAGGGTAAGTAATCTACACTGTTGGTATTAATTGTATGTTTCTTTGTTAGTGTTGAAAACGAAACTGGATTGAACGGATTCATTTGCAATCGTTGAATTGTGTTTTTACATAAAACGTTTACAGGTGTGTAGCCATGATCGTTTCAGAACCACAATAAAAGACACATTCCTTCAAAAACGCAATAACACCACCCCCTTGTCGACACTTGCAGTGCTTCTGTTTCTGAGAATCTCAATGATCTCAGACAGAGGGTGTATACCAGTGCGCTAACTGCTGCCTCGTCATTCAATTCTACGTCCTTCAGCCTGGATGTCACTCAAAGTCCGCCATCTTTAAAGATGTTTCAATTCTTAAAGCGCACTAGGAGGCTTGGATACACAGGTTCTTCCTATGTGGAACAAACCTTTGCCTCTTTTGTACTTTTTAGCCATAAGGAGCCATTAATGACATGTTCTTATCAGACCTTTGACCCTTGAAGACCCATGCCAAGGTTCTACACTGACCCTTTACGAGGTTCTTGAAGGCCTGTTTACTCTTTACAAGGTTCTGAAATAACCTTTGACTCTTTTAGGACCCTTCCTGTTGTTCTGGATTGATCCCTACATATTTCGAACTTGTACTGTGGTTCTTATCAGGACTTTTGACCCTTTAGGACACAATAAAAGACACATTTCCTTTGACCCTTTAGGTTTATTCTGAGATTCTGGTTTGATGTTTTAGACCCTTCAGGACCGTCTCTAGGTCATTAAGATTTGCTGTTTTTCGGGCCTGAGCCTTACAGTTGTGAACTGATCTTCAATCCTTTAAGACCCATCCTGAGGTTCTGCACGGACACTGGATTTTTTGATCCTTAATCAACTAACCTTTGACCTTTTTTGGAATTCCGCTCTGATTTTTCCCCTTTCCCAACCTGTTATTGTGTTTGGAACTGGGCTTAAAACATTTAGGACATGTACAGAGGTTCTTAACAGACCTTCCACTTTTTAGGTATGTTCCTGTGGTTCTGAAATGGACTTCGTCCTTTTAGGACTCGTTCAAGGTTTTGGACTGACATTTACCCTTTTCTGGTCTGATCTTGGCCTCTTGGCCTCTTCTGGAGATCTGAATTAACATTCGACCCAACCTGAGTTTGATCTTTTGGACTCTCTCTGGAGGTCCTCGATTGACCTCTGACATTGGTGGAATCTTCCTGAGGTTCTGGACTGACTTTACACCCTCTTGAACTTTTGCTGAACTTCTAAACTGACCTTTCACCCTTTAGGATCCTTTCTGGGGTCCTCTGGATTTCCATATTTAGGACTTGATTCTGTAGGACTCTTTCAGATGCTGTACGGTACAGAATTGTCCCAATTCTGTTCTGTTCCTGATTTTTATCTCTGGCTCTAGAATGTTCTGTTGCTGATTTCAGTGCTGATTTCAGCACTGATTGATTTTGGCCTCTATTAATCAGTGAGTTAATCACTTAGATACAGTAATTAGTGCAGAATAATTAGTTAATTGATTAAAAACGTGGTGTAAATGACAAACACACACACTTTAACACACACATTCTCTTTCATACCCATACTATTTTACATACACACAAGTGCGCACACACACACACTCTCTCTCTCTCTCTCTCTCTCTCTCTCTCTGTCTCTCACACACACACACACACACACACACACACACACACACACACACATATTCTATCTCTCTCTCACTTGCTCTTTTACACACACACACATTCTCTTTCATACACATACTATTTTACATACACAAGCGCACACACACATTCTCTCTCTCTCTCTCTCTCTCTCTCTCTCTCTGTCTCTCACACACATGCTTTTGCACACACATTCTTTCATTCACACATACTCTTCTACTCACACACACACACATTCTATCTCTCTCACTCACTCTTTTACCCACACACATGCTTTTACACACACATTCTTGCACATACTCTTCTACACACACACACACACACACGCGCGCACGCGCGCGCGCACACACACGCACGCACGCACGCACGCACGCACACTCTCTCTCTCTTGTTTTTATACCTTAGTGGGGACCAAATATAAGGATAGGAATATCTGACAGTCATGACCTTGTGGGGACATTTGGCAGGTCCCCATGTTTTTTTTTTTTTCTAAAAGTGCCAAAAATAATTTCGTTACTGAGATCAAGGTTAGGGTTAGATGTAGCACAGAATTAATTAGCCGCATTAATAATTATGTCAGTGGAAGGTCCTCGTAAGTGTAATATGACAAGTGTGTGTGTGTGTGTGCTTGCACATACTCTTCTACACACACACATTCTCTCTCTCACACACACACTCTGTTTTCACACAGATGTATTAGTGGGACACCTGCAGCTCTTTTTATCCCTAAACGGAAGCCCTATTTCACACACCCGTCTTTTCTCACCCCTACAGAGCACTCCTGCCAACACAACCCCTCCTTCCACCCCTTTCCCCAAGCCCCACCTGTGTCACAAATCTTTTGGCACCTATACACCACCTGAGTCTCACTGGTCTCTCTTTGCTTCTGAAAAAGGTAGAAGGCACTACTTTGTTTTGCTCTGCTTTATTCTGTAATCAGTTGTTTACTGTGTATGACCACATGATGGCGCCATTAACAAAGAATACAGTGTGAGTCCTTAAAAAAATGTATTAAATCTGGGATATAAAAACTGCGTTGAAGACTACACACACTCGCGCACACACAAAGAAGTCTTGTGGGCAGTGGCAGCCCTGACCCAACAACGTAACAGATCAAGGCTTTGATTAAATCTTTTTGGCGCGAGTTCATTAGGAAGACATTTGAAGAGAAAAGGCATGACAGTGAGGGGAGTTTTAAAAAAAACAAACAAAAAAAACAGGCGGAGTTTGAATGCCTGCAACCATTGCTTTATTTTTGACATTTTGTCATGCACTCGTGCACTGTGTTGCTGTTAGGGGATGGGGGTGGGCTGAAGAGCGGACAACCAGCGGCAACCGATGAGCAGCATGGTTTAATGAGGCAGGACGGCGGGCGAACAGACGTGTGGCAGGATTTGAGGGTCGCATTATCCCGTGCCACCCCGAGGCCATCGTCTGTGTTGCATACGCCAGGAAGCGCTAGCGCTTGTAGCATTCCGGAGATACAAAACACGCTGGCTTAGAGTCTTTCCAGCACCTTTATGTATACACACATACACACACTGCCATCTGGACCCATCTGGACTGCTTAGCCTTCACACACATTTACACACATAAAGCTCGTGAGCTGGCAATAAAACAAGCACACACAGGCTATGACACACAAAGCAGTACAGGAATGCATTGTCATGCAGCATGTTGCTGAACACACAAACACACACACACACGTTTGTCTTACTTATGAGGATCTTCCATTTATCTAAATAAAGCAAATTAATGCTATGCAACACCTAAATCTAATCCTAATCTTAACCTTTTAATTTGTTTTAATAAAAGCTGCAGTTTTTGTTTAAAAAACCAGTTTTCCTCATGGGG
This sequence comes from Pangasius djambal, assembly GCA_022985145.1. Classification (NCBI taxonomy): domain Eukaryota; kingdom Metazoa; phylum Chordata; class Actinopteri; order Siluriformes; family Pangasiidae; genus Pangasius; species Pangasius djambal. The sequence continues at coordinate 2,487,262 of CM040988.1, read as the reverse complement.
ACCTGCCAAACGCCCCCACAAGGTTGAAACCGTCAGATGTTCCTAGCCTTTTGGGGATGTTTGGTTCCCACTGGGATATAAAAACACGCACGATTGAGTCAACCTACAAGGATTTCCACACACACACACACACACACACACGTCATATTACACTTACGAGGACCTTCCACTGACATGATTATTAATGCGGCTAATTAATGCTGTGCTACATCTAACCCTAACCTTGATCTCAGTAACCAAAAGTAAATATTTTGGCACAAAAAAAAAAAAAACAGTTCTTATGGGGACCTGCCACATGTCCCCACAAGATCATGAATGTCAGATCTTCCTATCCTTACGGGAACATTTGGTCCCCACTAGGGTATAAAAACATGATCCCTCCCAAACACACACACACACACACTTGGACAGGTTCCCAGATCAGAGGACAAACAGCGTATTAGCTGTGGGCTTCAATAAACAGACCAAAACACACGCTGAGAACGTTTACTGTTTCTGAAATGTTCCTTTTTAATGAAATAATTATACAGGTTTCTGTGACACCCATAAGTGAGTATGTGTGTGTATCTGTGTGTGTCTCTGTGTGTGTGTGTGTGTGTGTGTGTGTGTGTGTGTGTGTGTGTGTGTGTGTGTGTGTTGGGGGAATCATGTTTTTTACCTTAGTGGGGACCAAATATTCCAATAAAGATAGGAACATCTGACAGTAATGACCTTGTGGGGACATTTGGCAGGTCCTCATGAGGAAAATGTTTTTTTTTTTTTCCCTAAAAGTGCCAAAATATTTCCTTTTGGTTACTGAGATCAAGGTTAGGGTTAGATCTAGCACAGCATTAATTAGCTGAATTAATAATTATGTCAATGGGAGGCGTAATATGATGTGTGTGTGTTTGTAGAAATCCTTGTAGATCGACTCAATCATGCCTGGCAAATCTTCAGTCCTAACGTCTCTCTCTCTCTCTCTCTCTCTCTCTCTCTCTCTCTCTCTCTCTCTCGCTCTGTCTCTCTCTGTAATGGCACTCAAGCTATTAAAAAGAGAACAGTCTCCATTCTCAGTCTATATGAAACATGAAACACTTCTCTCTCGCTCCCTATTGCTCTTTCTTCCTCTCTTACACACCCGCCCATATCCACACACACACACACACACTCTTTTTTTCTCACTCTCTTTTGTGCTTCACGCTGTTATTTCTGGATTTCTCCTTTGCCGTTGCCTCCAAGGGGAGTCAGCCAGAAGATCAAAGTTCCTGTTCCTCTGTGCATTATGGATGAGCAGTGTGTGTGTGTGTGTGTGTGCGTGCGTGTGTGTGCGCGTGGATGTGGAGAGGAGAACGTAGGGGGAAAGGATTGGATAGGAGAGAGAGATAGAACCCTCTGAGAGCGTGAGAGAGAGAGATGAAGAAAAGTGATACGGGTAATAAAAATGGCCAACAGCTCATTATAGGAAAAATAAAATAACGTTTCTTGCCTGAACATAACGGCAGCCTCGGGGGTGGGGGGGATGGGGGGATGGGGGGGATGGGGGGATTCATAAAGCAAAGATGATCTGAATTGTAAAATTTTCCATTCTTTTAAAAAATAAAACACAACGTTCGCAATACATCATATCAAATTGGACTCCATTCCTTTGCATTAGCTGACATAACAGTAGCTAGCTCGCTAACCATGTGCCTTCGACTGTTGCTATGGTGACGTTTTCTATAAAGAGATGTTTATGGAATGAGTCTCCAGTGCCAGCACTTTGTAATGGTTGGTAAGTTTTTCGACATGGGAAAGTCTTCGGAACAGAAGTGTTTATGTTTTGCAGTTTCTTGGTAACATGATAACAGGAACTAACTTGTTTTTTTGCGACACGATTTAGTTGCACGTTGATCTTGACATACAGCGTGTATGATGAATAAAAGACAATATTAGGTAGCAATAAAAGCCTGTAATGACTGGCCTGATGGAGTCTCTGGATCCAGAAATTCAACAGTAACAGCTGTTTAGATTTGTTAAGTTGATAACTTGAGTATTTTAGCACATCAACAGTTATCTATTTTGGTCTAAAATCTCTTCACGAACAGCAGCATCATGTGCCCCAGATGGTTCTCCAAACTTGGGAAAGCTGAAACATCACTTTCCCTAATTTTAGTGACAAAAAAAAAAAATCCCGGTTCATAACAGTGATTTTTGTCAGACATGTCAAAACTTGTTAGAGAGAGTCCCCACAGTGCCGTATTTAGCTCAGAATAAAGCTGCCAGGTCGGCTAATTTTACCAGCTGTACTGGATCATCAAGAAAACTTGCCTAGGGAGAGTGCTGGTCATGCAAAAACATCTGTAACTCAGAGTGCAGTCTGAAGAAAAAAAAAACCTCATGAGCCCTTTGGCTCTTGACATACTGCCTCTTCGGCGTGTGGCAAAAGTTGCTAATGTATAAAGCACACTGAGCAAGTCATGCCTTTGGCAACTTTGACAGCACAGATTTTGGTTTCTCCTGTTTACTTGACTGACATGGCCTCACAGTGGACACTGCAGTGACTCCATACCTGAACGTGTGCTAATAAACTGCCGTGTCAGCCGGGCATAGTCAAGTCTCCCTCCTAGAACGAGCGTCAAACTTTAAAGCATTTTTGGTTAAAAATAAAACACACTCAAAGCAATTGTGTTCCTAAGGTGCCGTGAGTCATGCTTTAAAACCTGTAAAAGGAATTCACAATCAGAGCTGTCAGGGTTTTGGACACGTACGTCATTTAGAAAGAAGTTTGGCCTCGAGGGCAGCAAGCTAGCCAACTGACATTTACTGGTTAGCTAAAATCCGGGCTGGTGAATGCAAATCAGATTGTACAAGTAGGTAATAAAAATACACACACTGCAAATGACCAAGTATGTAAGTTTAGTTCTCTATTTAGCTAGCTAAAGTTAGCTAGCTTGCTAGCACGGGTTTCAGAACTGAGAGTTAGCACAGAAAAACTAGTGTTTTAGCTAGCTTTAAAGCTCCTTCAAAGCAATTCTGTTTAAAAATAAAACATACTCAAAATGTTCTTGAGGTGCTACGAGTCATGCTATAATAGTAATTACCAGTTAGGACAATTGAGATTAATAATTTGGCACACGTTTTCTGAAATTTAGAAAGAAGCTCGGCTTTGATGGGAGCAATCCAGTCGACTAATGTTCTCTGGTTAACTAAAATCCAACAAAATACGTAGATCCGATAGCAAAATATACAGAGAGCACAAGCTGGGTAATGAAAAATACACACACCGCAAGCGATCAGGTGTTCGCGTTACTTCTCCACATTCACATTTAGTTAGCTAGCTAAAGTTAGCTGACTAGCCTCAGAGCCGACGATAACAGCAGTGAATAATTACAATGTCAGAGCTGTGAGTCGGAGCACAACCCGTATTACGAAATATGTTTTTCTACAAGTATCTTGCAACAGCATTTGTTACAGCTATGTGGTGTGTATGTTGTGTTGCGAGTGGTTCAGTGGAGCTACATGCTGTGTTGTGATTGGCTCTGTGATCTTTACATATAGGAAGTTCATAATATAATAAATTCAATAATAATAATAATAATAAAACCAGTAATAATGGGTATGAGCTCCCTCAGTCCTAATTTTACTGAAAGATAATGATTATCACAATTTGTGATGCAAATGAAATGATTTTAGTCTCTTGGCCAACATGCTAAGTCAGCTAATTAGCATCTGGCAAGCACATTTGCGTAGCTATACCCTAATGCATGCTAAATGTGTCAATTTCAAAAGTTATTCATTATGACACAACAAGTACGTGTTTAAGTATTTAGACTGAAATGTAATTAATGGCAATAATTTCACATTTATCGAGCTTTGTAGCAAACCTACTAAGTGTGTGTGTGCGTGTGTGTGTGTGTGTTAAGTATTAGTGTATATAAGTGTGTCTAGCTGTTTAATGAATAACAATGACTTAGTGTTAGTTGAGCATAGCTAAGAGCGCCTGCCTCCACATCTGCTGTATACACACACACACACGTCCGTTTAACCAAATTCATCTGTCAAAATTAAACTAGAGCATATGGTGTCCATCCCAGGATATGAATTAGTTTAATCAACCACACACACACACACACACACACACACACACACACACACACCAGAATTAATGTCCATTTCTTTTTGTTGTCCTTCACCTGGACAAATGTCAGTGGGCAAGCACAGAGAAACACTTTCACATGTCAAAATGATTGTGTGTGTGTGTATGTGTGTGTGTGTGTGTGTGTGTGTGTGTGTGTGTGTGCGTGTGTGTGCATGGTGCTACATCTTGTCGGCTCTGAATGATGAGGATATACACTGACTACACTGTGCTGAATCTCTGTCTCTGTCTCTCTCTCTCTCACACACACACACACACACACACACACACAGTATGTATACACTATATATAAAATAACATTTACCACATTGCTTTTGGAATCTGATTGGTCAGAAGGTGTTGATGAATTTTCTATAACAGCAGCTCTGACAGTAGTGCATCTGCAAATCACAGGTTTATATTAATTCTCTCGTTCTAATACTTTTTCGTTTCTATAGTAACAGCTCATTCACAGGGACTTGTAAGGTGGACACTCCACATAAACAGATTTTAAAAATGCGTGTAATAGTTTGTATGGTGAAGTTTTTTTAACGTTAATTTAACGTTTATGGGAGGAGTCTCCAGTGTCAGCACTTTGTAACAGTTAGAGGTAAAGATGTAACATGAAGTTTTTGAACATCTTTAACATCATTAAAAATTTTAATCTTTGGCAATTTGCTCTGGTATAAGAGTTATTAACCATGTTGGGATGTGCTGTTGTAGGAAAATAATCAACTTCTGAGTGGTAAAAGTAACTTCGCGGCATCTCACCACCCCATTGTTCATTATTTATCTATAACAGCACAACTCTGAGTGTTTTACTCCTTATACAACTTGTCATAACTTGGTAGGTAGAATGAGATGATGGAGTTAGCTAGCTAGCTAATTATCTAAAGTGGATGAAATCAACCTCCTACCATAGATTCTATGAGGAGAGACTACGTGTACATGTAACATGAGATAAATTCCAGACACTTGCTAGCTAATCGTAACTAAAAGGAGTTGTTGATTTTTTTTTTATCTTCCGAGACATTCGATCAACTGCACTTCGGTAGACTCTGAGTAAACATGCTGAACATTTCGCTGAGCACTTTTGTACTAATAATGAAGTTTTTGTCATCTCCAGTGGCGAGACACTGCAGAAGTACAGGATATCATGTTAATGACATCTCTGTTAGCATTGCTAGTCATTGCTATGGCAGCACTGAAGTGAGAAAGAACTCATCTGCACTCCCAGGAACTTAAAACCCCATGGAGTGAATTTCAAGCTTCAAACATTTACATTAATGTTGAATAGCAATGGAGTGGCATTTCATCTGTGAGTGTGTGTTTGTTCGTGTGTATTCATCTTTTTTATGGGGACCTGCTCCCACACCAACATCGTGGGGACCTCCTTTAAACAAGTTATTCCTTAAAAAAATCTAAAGTACTCTTTATTTAGAGACGTTTAGGTGTTTAAAAGCATTTCTAGCTTTTAAGGTCCTCATAATGCGTCCTCATAATGCCATATTTACAAGAATATGTGTGTGTGTGTGTGTGACACCATGTGCTGGACGAATGTGCTGTGTGGGAGTGAATATGACAGAACATCCCAATTAATTATGACACACACACACACACACACACGGCCTGCGGGCAAACTGTTAGTGTGTGTCAGATCTCACCATGTCCACTCTTACACACAATCACAGAAACACCTCACTGCACGTCTCTCTCTGTTCGTCTCTCTTTGTTGTTTAACTGTTATTTGTAATTTTTGCATGTACAAAGCATCAGTCCATAGTTTACTGAGCACTGAACTCGCACGTGCACGCACACACACACACACACACACACACACACACACACACACACACACACAAATTGATTAAATTATGTTTATTAGCCTTGTTACATTATCAGAGTAAACACAACTTGCTCTTCTCACCTAGGATAGATAGATAGATAGATAGATAGATAGATAGATAGATAGATAGGAATATCTGACAGCTTTGACCTTGCAGAGTCATTTGGCTGGTCTCCACAAGACAAGTTGCTTTTTTAACTTAAAAAAATTTAACTTTTATTTAAAAAGAAAAACAAACAAACAACAAACTCAGACAGCCAAATGATTTCCTCAAGGGCACACCTTAAGATAAAATAATAAATTTAAGAACCACATACTCTTAAACGTACATCCACCTTACCAAAAGATGCAATCCACAAAAGAGTACAGTTTGGCACCTTCATATCTGAGTGTGTGTGTGTGTGTGTGTGTGTGTGTGTGTGTGTGTGTGAGTGACTGAGTAAAGAGAACAGAAAATCTCCATGGACCGAAACAGAGGAGAGATTGATCTGTTCTGAGTGACAGAGCTAGAAAGCGAAACCTCTTCTATCTGAGTGGAGGAAAAAATAGAGCGAGAGATTTATGGAGCGAGAGTAAGAGAATGTGTTTCTGGATCTGTGTGTGTGTGTGTGTGTGTGTGTGTGTGTGTGTGTGTGTGTGTGTGTGTGTGTGTTAAAATGCCGATATGGATGCTGGGTTTGATTGGCGGCTTCTTTCTTCCTTTCATTTGTGTTTTTTCCTTTCTTTTCTCTCCCCCATTTGTCCTCCAGTCATGTTTTTTGTCCTTTCTCCTCCTCTCTGAAAGTGAGCGGACGACAATAAATGTCACACACATTGCAGGAGCAGTGATAACACACCAAAGATAAAAGCTGAATCCTGAATGACACTTCTGAGGTTTACGGTTAAAATGCTGACAGGTAAAAGTCGGACGTTTTACCGTTAAAAAGTCACGATCATATTAGAAACTGTAATAAAAAGTACGACAAATATTTTTATATGAACATACGGCACCTAGTTAACAAAGAAAGTGTACGATTCATCTTATAGCACAGCAGTTTAGCCAACAGAATTGCTCCTCCATTTGTCATTACAATGTTTTATTTAGTAAAGAACAAGTCATAATACTATTTATCCATTTATAGTTACTTTTGAAGTTATATGATTACGTTATTGAAGTTAATGAGAGAAAAATACAGAGCTTGTCATGTTACTGAAAAACCCTAAACTCCTCTATCCGAAAGATATCTGAAAACGGAGACTCCTTCCATAAATGTTAACCAAATGCCTCCTTACGAAAGAATTCACCATATCAATGATTATATTTTCTTTCTGAAACAACACGGTTTATAAAATCCATTTATTATTAGGCTTAGATTACGTTATCTGCCTTACATGTCCCTGTGAATGAGTTGTTACTATAGTAACGCATACTGTGATGTACTGTACCTGCAGTGCAACAAGATGGCGCATTAGCTAACTCAAAGTGGGAAATACAGCGTTAAATATTAAAATCTAAAGTGATAAACTTTAGTCGTACAATTTTCACATAGTATAAGATTTTAGAGCTTTGAGTCATGACTGACTGAGCTTTCATTTACTGCTCATGACTGCGAGCTGATGAGTTCATTTAAAAACGAGCGACTGGCTAAACTTAACATGCAACTTTGTGTGTTCGCTAAAGTCATACACATTGTTATGGAATGTAGCTAGTGTTAGCTGCCTTGGTTTATGCCGTCACTTCGCTCACTCCCGTTGGTTTGCTAGTTGTAATATCTGTACAGCGAGCTAGCTAAGACATCAAAATGAGCAACATACAAGAAAAACTGGAAAGAATTCTCCCCTTGGGGTCTGTTAGAACACTTCAGGCTAGTTATTTTTCCCGATTTGTTTGCTAATGAATTTATAGTGGTAAGCCTCTTTACATTTCTGCACTCTGCCCAAATCTTCAAGATCCACTATCATCGCAGGTTTGTTTTCACACCGAAGGAAATCAAGCACGTACAATGCACAATTACGTACAAAATCCTACGAAAAACAGACGCTAACAGATCTGCTAACAGATCCGCTCCCCTTAATGATAGCACTGTGCTAGTTTTAGCTGCTGTTTTGATGACTGATTGTCCCACTGGGTGTAGGAAGAGTAATGGACTAGCACATGGTCTACAGTAGCTTCACTGCTTAAATCACGCATCACTATTGCCCATGGGACTGTGTGTGTGTGTGTTTGTGTGTGTTTGGTAACATTTTATAAGTCACATCTGCTGCGCACACCGTTTCTAGTTGAGTTACAGTCGTACTCATTTCATTTTTTTATTCAACAATACGAACAAGTGTAAGAGCAGCGCTTCCTCTGTGAGTGTGAATCACGTGAAAAAACATGTCCAGGAGTTGTTTCAACATGTCATGCCTCATGTGACATGTAACATAGCATGTGGAAAAATAAAAACCCACACTCGACATGTGAAAAACGAGAACGCTAAAAATAGTGACATGTGCATACATGTGGGAAAAAATGACGTAAAATTAAAAATAATAAAAACTCATTCACTATATGTGGAAAAAGTAATATAAAAATAATGTGAAAAAATAAAATCGCTACGTGTGAAAAATGAAAATGTGGAAAAATTAAAAAGTTAAATAATAACAATAATAATAATAATAATAATATGTGCACTACATGTGAAAAAAGTGCGTAAAATGTGCACTACATGTGAAAAAAGCGTGTAAAATGTACACATATTAAAATACAAATAGTAAAAATAAATTTTAACAATAAATAAATAAGAAGAAATAACAATAAATTTGTACTACATGCGATAAATCTAAACATTAACACACATATATAAAAATAGAAATAATCAAAATAAATGAAAGAATAAAAAAATGATCAAAAATGTTCACTACATGTGAAAAATTTACATTACATTACAATAAACAAATTCTATTTTTAAAAATCATGTGGAAAAATACACGCACTACATGTGAAACATGGCGTGTGAAGTGTCTAAAAACTACATTCGTGACTTTTCCGTAAGGGACCCCAGCGCTGTAGGGAGGAAAAAACGTCACGTGATCTAACCTCAACCTGAGCGCGTTGACTCGAGCTCTCGATCGGAGTTTTAGGAATGAAACGGCTCAGTTGTCTTGCAGGGCAGCGTGGGATTGATACGAGCCTTGACGGGATTGATAGGAGTGTGCTATTCCTATAAACAAGCAGCGAGGGATTGCGTGATGGATGGAGAGGAAAACTCCGGGTGACACAACAGAGCTGCTTCACACTCGTTTAAGAGAGAGCTGTCAATCACCGGAGCATTTTACCCACAAATCCTAGCACGGCTAACTTTGAGCATAAAGTTAATGAATCTTGAGTGAGTAGCTTTTTGGTCATTACTAACAACATGACCATTTTTTTAGGTGACATGTTTTACATTACTTGCAGCGTCTTGCATAAGTATTCACCCCCTTGAAGTTTTCCACACATGGTGGTGGTAGCATCACACTGAGCATTATCTTTGTGATGTTGCTTTATTAATGTAGCAAGTGATGACCCTGATTGATAGTTTTACAGAACTTTGTCCTTGATTTGTTTTGATAGCTCGTTGATCTTCATGAGATGACTTCCTGACAAAAAAATGTAAGCTAGACTACAGCCAACAAGGCTTACTCATGTTTTGAATTATTACCACTGTTTCAGTTCGTACAGTACTTTTTACATAAAGTGCTACTTTTTTTGGTACATGGCAGCAGAGTTAGCACCTTTTAAGTACAGTTTAAGTTGTGTACAGTTTAACAAAATTACTTTCTGATTAGAGATGAAATGTTTGACTCATTTCGGCGATTCAACTCATTTGAATCTGTTAAATGATTCGCTGCGATTCAGTCATTGATTCATTTGCCCAAATGTGCAGTCTGATCATGTCAGCTCCTAAAGCTATTAACAAACAGTGTGAAGAGAGAGAGGAGCAAATCTCAGGGATTCAAACCCTGAGCCTATGAAAGAGATAAGAGTGAATCTTGGCCATGACAGAAAGAGTCACTGATTCAAACACTAACCCACTGAATGAGAAAAGAAGATTCACTGATTCAGACACTGACCTGCTGAATGATAAAAGAATTTTATCTTGTTATAACTGAAAGATTCACTGATTCAAACACTGACTCTCTGAATGAAAGAGGAGTGAATCTCAGTATTGACCAAAAGATTCACTGATTCAAACACTGACTCTGAATGAGACAGGAGCGAATCTCAGTCATGACCAAAAGAATCACTGATTCAGACACCGACCTGCTGAATGATAAAAGAATTTTATCTTTTTATAACTGAAAGATTCTCTGATTCAAACATCGACTCTCTGAATGAGAGAGATATGAATCTTGGGATGACCAAAAGATTCAGTGATTCAAACACCAACTCTTGGAACGAGAGAGGATCTGACTGTTTATCAGATATGCTAAGATAAAGGTGACATTTTGGCAGATTAGGATCCTTATGTCTATAATTAGAGGAGGTGCAATTTGTAAGAATCTTAATTGGTTGGTTGAGGTCTTTAATTAGACGATAAATGATGAATAGCAAAGCAGTGAAAGAGTGAGCTAACTCATGTGGAGTCAGCCACACACACACACACACACACACACACACACACACACACACACACACACACACAGACACACCCTGCAGAGAGCTAACAACTTGACACATCTCCTCTTGGCAACAGTGCAGCATCGTGTACCTGCAAAATTTGATTGTAGATGAACGATGAGGCAGATTGTGTGTTTATAACCGTGATCTCTCTCTCACTCACTCACTCAAACACACACACACACACACACACACACACACACACACACACACACACACACACACACACACTTCATCATTTGGCCTACATTGCACTCTCTTTCATTTAAGCAGGTAACCTAAGGTAATGTGGTGATGGAAAGTATGAAAATGTAATAAGAATTTTAAAATTCTTTTTAATTTTTTTTTTTCATACCTGCAGTCTACTGATAAATGACGGTGAATTTTGCACATCGTTTTCCCCACATGCTATATCATTTACAGCAGTTTATATCATTATATAAAGCAGTGGTTCTCAAAGTGGTGATTTGATGGAAATTACGAACCACGAAAAAACAGACAAACCGCTTTACATGTAAATATTTCCAGTTCCAAAAATTAAATTTCTTTTTCCAAATCCAATTCCAACCTTTGATATTTGTTACAGGATCCGATAGCTGATATATTTTTCTCCAATATCCGATCCACCATCTTTCGTTGGTATTGATACTGGGTACCGTTACTGGGCCTCGGATTGGTGCTATCTTTAATTATTATTTATGGAACACTGGATTTTAATCATATTGTTTTTGTTGCCCTTTTATAAAAGAAATGATTACTGTGATTACTGCGTTATCGCGGGTTTTACTTCGGTATCAGCTTGTTTGACTGCTCACATTAATTGAATGGGTTTAATTCAAAATTCGATAACTCAAAAACTAGTAGCCTGTAAATAATGACAAGTTGAGCCTATTGTATTGGGCGAAAATTCAGGAAGAAAAAGTTCTATGGCTCTAATAAATAGCCAAAATATCATTATACGCATTTGACAGTCTGTACTGAGGGGGTCTGTGGAATTTATTTTATAGTTACAGGCGTCCCTGGCTGCAAAAAGTTCAGGAAATAATGTAAATACTGCGAACACACTCGGAATTATATCTATTTTGATAGCTAGCGCAAAAATGGTGGAGCTGCCATGTCTGAAACAGACCTTTACAAAGAAAACGTACAAAATCAACGATGTAGTCTTGTTTACATTGAATAAGCTACTCTTGGGTTTTCGATCACGTCGAATCATCAACATTCCAATCTTGCTAACTCCTACACTCAAAAAAAAATAAAAAATGGTTTAGTTACTCAGTTGCTGGGTTTAGTTTGTTGAGTCGTGACCTAAATCGGGTTGAGAAAGGGCAATACAACATGAGTGGTCAGGGGTCGTGAGCGGAAAAGGAACAGGCACTTTGTTGCATTCATTTTCTGGAATTTTCCACTATAAAAAGTATTTAAAAATGTCATCTTAGCAAGCGGAAATACCTTGAATATAGTCAAATCTAGCTAGTATTATTAGATAACAGTAAACTAAATATAACATCGTTAATCTTATTCTAGCGATTTGTACTCATTTCAAGCTTGACATACTCTTGTTCTATTGTCAAATATTTTTGCTAATTTTTAGCATTTATTTCTAGAAAGAAGCAAAAACGATCTGCCCATAGAATGAGAGAGTTTAAAATGTTAATTTAGTAAGGATCTCTAAAAAAATTTGAATAAGGTTTACTAATCTTTTATTTGGTTTATTGTAAGCTTAATGGGAAATACTAGATAAATTTGACTAAATATTTTTAGTTGAGCTGGAGTAAAAGAAATCAGCTAACATTTTGTTCATTTATAATTTAGTTGAACCCTTCTACATATAATTTTTTAACTTGTCGTTTGCTTTGATAGCTAGTGCTAGCCTGGTTGACAACCAATGACAAGACATGGGTGGAAACAGGACATGAATCAAAACAAAAACACATGTGGCAACATAAACAAAGACGTAACCCCGAAAGTGTGCTGTCGCACTGCCAGGTGCTTAAGCGCACTGAGCGGGGAAATAGCTGACACTGGTGACAAAAATACACTAGCTAATGTTACTTGAAGGGGAAATATGCCTGAAATTGGCTTCTTTTGGTAAATAAGACAGTTGAGTCTTTTTTCTAAGAAATTTGTGCAGATAAGCTTATAGTTACAGTTAGTTACCATATTTTGGAATGCTACATATCTATTAATATTACTTCTTGCTAGATAAAAATTTCCTCACGTTTTTTTCTCGGTAACATTATTTCAGATTATCGGCTAGAGTCATGACTGGAGTCAAGTCATTTCCAATCCAGTGATTGATATTCGTACCAAGAGAAGAGTCAATGATGCTCTCAACAACGTAAATTAGTTTATGGTCCGCTGTAAGTTTAAATCAATATTGCAATAACAATTAATAAAAGATATACAGCTCAGCCCTAATACTTTTTATTGTGGCTACTGATAAAGATGGACGTGCATTAGTTCAGCACTGTAAGAGTTCAACTGAATAAAAACGAGAGGAACAAAGAATGAGAGAGAGAGAGAGAGAGAGAGAGAGAAAACAGCTTGGAGAGTGTTTTTAAAAAACAGATAAGAAGCAGCTAAGTGCCATTTTGGAAAGCTTTCATGCTATGCGCAATTTCTAATCTGTCTGTTCATGAGTGTGTTGCTGTTTGTGTGTGTGTGGGTGTGTGTGTTTGTGCAAACTCTAAACCGTGCCATATCGATTACACGCAGCGAGAGCCTTTTCAATTAGGCACAAGAAAGAGAGGCTAATCAAGTTGAGCCACACGCTAATTATTCGCATTAGCGCCAAAATGAATAGCAGCGGTTTACCATCGTCTCTTTCTTCCGCTCTTTCTTTCTCTTCTCCTTTTCTGCGTCTGTCCTTCTTCTCAGTTTAATGAGGTTAATAGCAAAAGGGGTGTAACATAAGTGTTGTATAAAGATGTAATTAAAATGAGACGGATGTAAAAGCTTGAGGGACGCAACCGGTTTCTGTAGAGGACAAGAGGAACAACTTGGTGTTTCCATTCATCTGCAGTACGTGCTTTATCCAGGTCAGGGTTGCAGTGGATCGGATCCGGGAACTCTATCCTGGGAATTCTGTAGCAGTTTCCAGTTCATTTAACTTTACCACAAAATGCTAGTGATATCTAGCTAGCTTAGCTAACCTGACAAAACATCTTTATTGGATTTTGCTGGTACCAAATAGACTGTAGCTAAGAATATTCATCTTTTTTTAATTTCAGCGCAAATAAAAGAAATTAACTTGCAGTCACTATGTTGAAAATTATGCGCATTTTTATGTTTTGTTACCAAATTCAATATACTGCATTTCGTTGTACTGTATCTGTACTCGTACTCTGACAATGACAAGGGCCAAGTGTTTCCTTACTGAAATTTTCTAGCAAAAGAACTAGTGTCTGCGTCCCAAGAGCCCTATGTTTCAAGGCTTCCGTGTTTTGTCTTTTAAATACTCTCATAAACAACAGTATGTTCTCAGGGCCTTATGTTTTAAGCGACTATGTTACCAGGGTCCTGCTGGTGCTTTCACACCTATTAGTCTGTTTTCTGAGCAGAATTTATTTAAGCGTGTTTGCTGCTTAGGTTGGTTTAATTTCACTCTGCACATAATTAATGAACCAAAGGGACCAAAATGTCCTCATAAACACATCCTGTCACAGCTGCTCAGGACATTTGACCTCCACGCCACCAGAGGGCGCCCCCTTCCCCAAATTTTAAGGACACTTGTTCTGTTGTCTTGCTCATTTCCTGTTCCCATGATATATAAAGCACATGGAAACTCACACCCATTACAAAGTCTTGCTGATTGTTACTTTTCATGTAAGTATTGAACCTTTGGATTTATTGGGTATCAATCTCTAGCCTGGCCCTTAGGCTGTTCTTCGGATTTGTCCTTTGGTTGTCTTGATGTTGATCTCACTGTGTTTGTCTCTGGCCTGTTTATTATTCCGGAGTTTTAGATTGTGGACATTGTTCTTAATAAACCTCCAGCATATGGATCCTAACAACCTCTGAGTCCTGTTCATAACATTCTCATTTGTCGGTTCATGATTACGGCAATGGAAATAAGTAAACGAATCTTTGCCAAGTGCATGTAGGAATCACAAAAATCGCAGCGAACATGAAGCTGGCGCAAGTAAATGATTTCTATAATTGTTTTAGAACAGTTTTTGTGTTGCGTCTGGAGGTTTTCTCTTTTTGTTCGTCCACATGGTATTTCTGCAGACATGGCATGTTTGATTCACTTCTTGCAGGTGAGTCGATTCAGAGTTGAATCACTTGCTCACTGCAATCGAATTGCTCAAGTGCTATCTTGGATGTTGTTTTGTTCCTCACCTGAGTGTGATTGTTGTTCTTACCTGCCTACATTTACATTTATGGCATTTGGCAGACGCCCTTATCCAAAGCGTCTTACAATTATCTCATTTATACAACTGAGCAGTTGAGGGTTAAGGGCCTTGCTCAAGGGCCCAGCAGTAGCAGCTTGGCGGTGCCTGGAATTGAATTCATGACCTTCTGATCTTAACCACTAAGCTACCGCTGCCTAAAGAACTGAAGAACCGCACCGAGGTGGAGAACTTGCCAGGGTTCCATTCGAATGGACTAAACGTGGTGTATGTCAAAGGCACACTATGTTCCCAATGCTTATGACCCAGGGACCTCAATTAAAATTCACTAATGGATGTTTTGTAAGAAACACACTTAATACTTGGTACCACACACACACACACACACACACACACACACACACACACACACACACACACTTGTGTAGTAAATACAGGCAGTCAAACTGAACTGTAGATATTCAATGTCTGTACTTCTCCATAAATTACATTGTGTGTGCGCTTATTATCGTCTGCACTGTTTCAAATGTTTTTGATGAATTGTGTGATCAATCCTGATTTTGCATCCTTGTCAAGAAGGGACACACACACACACACACACACACACACACACACACACACACACACACACACACACACACACACACACACACACACACACACACACACACAGCCTATGCTATCGTTAGGCCTGAATGGACAAATTCTGTTATGAACAGCTGGAGAAAATGTGCACAGTTTCAGTCAAGCTTGACTCGGACCAGAATACACACACACACACACACACACACACACACACACACACGCAAAGATAAGAGTGAGATTAATGTCCTTTCCTGTGTTATGGGGCCACTGAGTGATCTCTACATGCTCATACCACTTATTTATTCATTCCTCATGCCTCTCTCTCTCTCCCTCACTCTCACTCTCTATCACTCTTTAACACTCAGCTCACACAAGCTGAGGCAGAGCGATAGAAACGAGAGCAGATTTACAACCTGGTACTGAATCTGCTATTAGAGAGAGAGAGAGGGACAGATGGATAGATGGAGAGGAAAGGGGTCAGAGATGGACAGACTCATAATATGAAAGGTAGAAGAGAACAAATAATAGGGTGGTGGAGGAGAGGAATGAAGATGGAGGGATTAATGGAGGAGGTGAAAGCAAATCTCATGCTTACTCGTTCTCTACATCTCATTCTTTCCCTCCCTCACTCCCTTTTTCATTCTCCATGTCCTCTCTTAATCTGTTATTTCTTGCTTTCCACAGTCTTTCCATCTTCTTTTTTTTTCTCTCAATATGTTTTGCTCCTTCTCCACCTCCTTTTTTGCCTCTGTTCCTCTCTCCTCTTCTCTGCCTTCTCTTCTCTCTCATCTCCCTCCCTCTCTCTCCTTCTT
>CM040988.1:2458450-2468450 GCA_022985145.1 Pangasius djambal | reverse complement strand
CACACACAGTGATAAATCTCTAAGAAGATTTGAATATATCTCTCTCCCACACAGACACAATTTGTGTGTGTGTGTGTGATGGAGAGAGACCCCCACCCCCACCCCTGCAGCTAAATGAAGCTCCTCTATTCTGTATACTCGTTTAATTCTCATTTTTATCGCCTTTGTCTTTGTTTTTATGTGAAATGTCTCACCAAACCTGCTGTGAAAATTAACACTGATGTTACATCAACTCTTACGAAAGTTAAAACGAAGATTTCACACTGAACCCTGAAGGAGGTCGGACGGCAGGATTTAATTTCACTCTCCACCCAAACAAGCATGCACTCTGAATTTATTTCTATTTGCGTCATTATGGTTTAAAAAAAAAAAAAAACAAAAAAAAAACACATTTTTTAATCTTCACAGTAGAGAGTAGCCAAACTGTTTGTTTTGCTATGCTTGTCTCTGCCCACATCCAACAGCTTCTCCATCGACTCAGACAGAACTGTCCTTATTTTCTGCTTAAGCAATGACAAAAGAATTTAACATTTAAGAAGAAATTTCGATAACAGTCTCAGCCGCCCACTGTGTCCCTGCATGGTGTTCTCTCTGCTGTGAAATACCATTGCGAAGGTGAGAAGTTTGGCATTTCATTGGGAAATGTTTTATTCTGGATTTGTTTAAATAAGATATATAAAACGTTTCGGAGAGCAAATCTTTTTCAGATACAATTTGCTGATACTTGTATAAACCAGCTAGGAATTTATCAATGAAAAGCTAAATTTGAGTTGTGAGAGCGTTCACGAATACTGCATCACAAAGACTTCCTTGAAAAGAGAACACTAATTAGTAACTACTACATAAAGTATACTACGAATATCCTGCTAAATAATAACTGACTAGCTATTAGCGTATTATATTAATGCTACAGCAATAAACTCGGCTTAAATCTTGACACACATATACAACTGGGGGAGTAAACCTACGATACGATTTCGTTTCATAAGGCAATGAGTCAATATTTGATACGACTGAATCTCCTATGATATTATTTTGATTCATAAGCCAATAAATTAATATTTGGCAATACAACTGAATCTCATGATTTCGTTTCATAAGGCAATGAGTCAATATTTGATGATCTAAATGAATCTGCCACAACATGATACAATTTTGATTCTTAAGGCATGAAAACAATATTTAACAATACCATTGAATCTGTTATGAGATGATATGATTCGATTCATAGGGCGATGATTCAATATTTAACAACACTGAATCGGCTACCTTATGATATGGTTCATAAGGCAACGATTCGATATGTTACAATACCACCAAGGCAGCTATGATACAATTCGATTCATAAGCGAACAAGTCGATATTTTACAATACCACTGAATCGGCTACGATTTGATTCACGAGGCAACGATTCGACACTTTTCAATACCTCTGAATCAACTACCATTTGATTCATAAGTCAACGATTCAGTATTTGACAATACCACTCAATCTGCTACAATATGATACCATTTTGATTCTTAATCTAAGAATTTTTTATTTTTGACTCTTAATCTAAGAAATCAGTATTTTGCAATACCGTTTAATGTTACGATATGTTTCATATCATAACGATATGTTTAAATTCATAAGGTAGCAATTCGATATTTGGCAATACTACTGAATCCACTACGATACAATACGATTTTGATTATTAAGGCAACGATTCTGCCGTACAAGTCCCTATGAATGAGCTGTTACTATGGAAACGTTAATGTATTAGAACAAGCCCATTAATATAAACCTCAGGTATCGTCAGAGCTGGTGTTGTCAAAAATTAGTCAACACCTTCTGACCAATCAGAATCGGGTATTCTCCAACACAGTGTTTATAAACATAAGTAATCTTACACTGTATTTCATTCATCATTTGATTTATGTTTATGAAACAATTCCTCACTCGGCTATTTTTCAGTATTCTGACTCGTATTCGCAAACTCGCATTATGGGTCATAATTTATAAAAACGTATGCACTATAAATACATTTAGTTAAAATGGATTCTTGGTCATTTGTCCCAGCATTTGTGGCATTTCTCACAACGTTCTCTCATCAGATATCGTTGCTGTCTTCCTACGTTTTTAAGCCACTGGTAATGAGTTCTGATTGGCCAAAGGAGGCTCGACTTTTTCTCCACGTCCTCTCTAATAAAGTTAATCATTCATCATGTGTGACTGCACTCCTTCTCTCGTTATGTCTTTGAGAGAATCAATGTTTTCCTTGTTAAGACTGCGACAGACGGCCACTTCGGCATCCCATTATATTACATAACTGGTGATGGATGTTGCCATGGTGAAGGCTTGACCCTGGAGGAGAAAGTTATAGACAGACAGGAAAGGATGAGTGGGACATTCAAACAAGACAATAGGAGAGAGAGGAGGGGTGCTGGAATTCAAGTTATGTAAGTTTGTTTTTAAGGAATCTGAGAAATGAGAACAAATCATAAAGAGAAAGTTCTGAAACCATGTTCTTTAAATGCGTGCTTCCTCCATCTAACTGATGTCCTCACTCCTTCACGTGGTTTTTGTGGTTTTTGTGATTAGAGCATTCATCTCAGGTTCCATTCACAAGCCATGAATTTCCTTCAACGCCATTGTTGGGTCCAGTGTTTAGCCACAAAAGACACGACCATGAACTTTGAGAAATTCTATTATCTAGAGTAGACCTAATGCAAGGTTAAGAAAGAAGAAGCTAGCATATTATGCTGTTGACCAAACACAGTGCCGGAAATATCCAGTCGAAACGTCACTGTGGCTGAATTCTGGAAAACTCTGATTTCTGGAAAGTCTGATTTTTTTTTTTACCAAATTTTAGTTTCTCTGCTAATAACACACTCTCCTTTAAAAAAGTAAATCCATTTTACCAAAATTTTACAAAAATTTCTTTTTTTTAAATTTATGATATTTTCCGTCTGTGCCTCAGCGTCTACCTGCAGAGAACATGTTGTTTATCCAGTGAGTCACGATTTGAGAGAATGAATTCAGTTTGTAATCAGATTCCAGCTGACAAAATGTTCCGTCGTCATCAAAATAAAGAAGAGCGCTTACACCACTCTGTACAGACAACAGCAGAGAAAGTTTGGAAATTTTTAAATGAACGAATAAAAATCAAGGAATTTTGAGCCAACAGGTCAATGTTTATTGAAATGATTAGCTGGCGATTATTTCCGCACAGATGTTAGCATGAAAAGAGATCAGCGGCGTGAAGAGACGACGATGAGGCGAGTGACTGATGCGGGTGACGCTGAGAGAAAACTCATAATACTTATTATTATTTAAAATTTCTCCATAATGTTGTTTTTCCACCAGTAGATTAGGTTATAAATGTAGCAGGCCGTCTTTCAGCGGAGAATTAAAAATGCTACATCTTTCCTTCTGGTTGAGATACATGTTCAAAAGAGAAACGGATTTCAGTTCAAGACATCATTTAGCTTTCATGTATGTTATGTAATTTCTTTTTAATGCACTAACACTAGACCAGAATTGTGCTATTCATTTAAATGAAGAGCCTCTAACACCTGCGTCATCTTATTTTCCTCGCATCTATTTGAGGCCTAATTTTCCACCCTCAACTAATGTGAATGGGATTTAGAATAATAAGAGCTAGCCTAAATTAGGAAAACGATGAAGAGAAGCGGAAAAAAAAAAAAAAAAAACTTTCTGCAGTACACTGGAGTGTTCTGATGGGGTCTAATTTACTTTTTTAAACATGCACTTGTTCTATTTCTTGAAATGGTACTAGCCTTTTTTTTATCTTTTAAATTTAATTTGACCAAACATCCTCAAATGTTGGCCTCTTCTCTATTTTCATTTGCCGTTTTGATTAATTTTGAGGGAAAGTCCAATTCTATTCAACAAAGATAAATTGAGGAAAGTTGAACCTTAGCGTTTCGGCTGCAGTCAAACCAACAAAACCATGTAATTTTGAAAAATAACTCTCAGTAAAATGCTTATCATTTTCCACTTGACATATAATCCTTACAAAAGGATTCTTAAGGGACCTTCTAGGTTACAGTGTTGAACGAACGAGCTAGCTAGCTACATAGGTAATGCTTAGCTGCTAATTGGTCATGTTTAGCTAATGATGCATCTTGTTGAAACACCACCTTATTTTAGAGTCATAAAGCAAACGATCAGGCTAGCTATTTTGTCATTTGTGTTTAGCTTCTCCAGCGACAACTCCTCTGTTTAGCTCTGGCTAGCTAGATATTCATTTGTGTTTAGCTCAAGTGACAGTGCATCATTGCAATACCAGCTGTCTTATTTAATAACAGCCTAAAGTTGGGTTTACAATGTAGGACTTTCAGGGCAATTCTGGCAACGCATATCGTTATTACGTAATGTGGAATTTTTGCATTTGGCTGATTTAAAGTACAATGAGAATCTTGAGCTACGGCGTTCGTCTAAAAGCCACCAATAGTAGGACGGCACAGTCGGTGTAGGATGACGCGAAACTCATGGTACAGCTACAAATACACTAGCTCCGATGGTGAAATAGAAACAAATACGTGCCAATGGACAGAAAAAGCTCCTTTCTTACCTCAAGCTCACTTTGAAGATTGTTCGCGTTTATGCGAGTGCGTTTTCTGATGACATAAAGCACGACATTTCTTTATCACAGGTCTAGCGTAAGAGAATCTTCATCTGGCATGGACACACGTTATCTATCTTAGCAATCACACAGTGTACACCACAACCTACACAGTACCACAGTTCTGTTACAGAAGGTTTCTCGTGTGTGTGTGTGTGTGTGTGTGTGTGTGTGTGTGTGTGTGTGTGTGTGTGTGTGTGTGTGTGTTGCATTAGTTAAACAGGAAGTGGGTGAGTGGAGCAGATGGCCGTTCAGCTCTGAGCTAAAGGAATAATATCCAGTACAGTAAAACTGCACAGCCAAGTCGAGTTTTCATCGTGAGTCACCTTTCCTCTCCAATTTTCCTCTGTCTCTCACTCTGTCTTTTCCAATATCTCTCCCTACTGGGTTTCTCTCTCTCTCTCTCTCCACCTCCACTAGACAAACTCTTGAGAATCTGGAAGTCAGAGCGAAAAAGCGCTTTAGGTGTCATGCTGGCTGCTGATGTGGTTGCCATGGCAGTGGAGAATCATGTAAAAGACCTGAATGATAGATGGAAAAGAAATGAGCTCATCATGTGAGGAAGGAGAGGAGGAAGCAAATGAGACTGAGAGAGGAGATAAGAGGGAAGGACTGATGGAGAAGCTGATTCTGTAATGAGCGAAGAGGGATAAAAGACATGGCGTTCTGTACAGAAAGAGATTTCTTCTTCATCGTCAATAATAAGCATATGTAAAACATACATTCCTTTCTGCCAGTGGGGTGTGTTGTGTAGAAATGTTATATTAATAGATGCATATAAAATTGAAATACATATTGTGATGCTGGGTTTTTTTTTTTAAATACGAAACTGGAGTGATGTAGCTGAGGTTGAGGAACTGTTAGAGCCAGAATTCACACACCATGCTGGCAGCAATGACATTTCTACAGAGGTGTGTGTGTGTGTGTGTGTGTGTGTGTGTCTAAAGATACAAATAGTTTCATTGTGTTACACTTCTTCTATCTATCTATCTATCGACCATTCGCTCATCTAATAATCATTATGATGAATAGTAAAGAAAACCAGTAATGCTAAAAAAAAGAGTAGCAATTTAAATTGAAAACGGAGGGAATTGATTTGAAACTTTAAAAAAAATTATTGGGCTATTTTATTCTTATTTTCGAGTTGCTTTGTCAAAACTGTATTAAAACCAGTTAAGTAAAGTACCTAAGCAGCATATTTATACTGAAATTTAAAGGAATGGATTCAAGATTAAGAGAAGCGGCTAGGCAGTGTGATTACAGAGAGATGGATTAGCAACTTATCACATCTGAACATCATTAAACGCTATTAATTCGACTTTTCAAACGAGAGTTTATTTTCGAGGACTAAATTATCCTAAACTGTCTAATTCGTTCTCTCTGATGTCCAAATGATCTGGACAACCTTTCAGTCTTGTGATCAAAAGCTGTACAGTCCTTAACGATTGTAGAGTAAATAAAGCCGCCTGAATAAATTAGTTCCAGCTGTGGACTCGCGTGGGTGTATATGCATAAGAGAACAAGAGACTGATGGATATACGGAGAGGAATAACAGGGAAGAGGGAAGGCGAAAGTGTCTGCGTGTGTGTGTTTCAATGTGCAAACGTGTGCAAAAAAACAAAACAAATGAATGTCTTTGGGCCACCAATAAAGAGCAAAGAAACCATCTGCTGAGAAATGGATAAGGGAATAAACATGTGATGATTAGGAGAGAAAGACAAAGGCATGGTGAACAGATGCATTGCTTAAAGCAACAGTTAGGCCACAAATGAAATGTACACAAATTTCCCCAAAACGTAGTCGATCAACAAAGACACGTTCGACTTTTGCGCTTTGTATCATAGCTACAAGGTGAATGCTATCTTCTCTGCTAATCCTCTCGTACACGCCAACATTCCACAGCATTCAACAGAACTATAAATTAAGAAATAAACATTTTTTTTTTTTTTTTGAATTGGCAAGTTGCTGTGGCATAAAACTAATAGAACACTTGTTTCGTGACGTGCCGTTATAGGAAAATAATCAACTTCGGTGTGGAAACGGTAACTCCGCTTCATCACACCACTTCGTTGTTGATTTACTTTCCTTTAACAGCACCTCAAAGTGTTTTATCAGCTATGAACTACACTCTATCATCTGATTCACTTCTAACATATGATTTTTAGATTTTGTTTGTCACTTTTAAAGATTCACTGAGATGAATGAATCAATATCGGGCACCGAGACATTCCTCTTTTTTCGTCTTCATTGGACACCAGTTGTACTCAAGACTAACTTTAGCACTAGAAATTAAACAGCTTTGATATGATTACGTAAAAGAATGGTCACTAGTTCTGTCATTTGTTTTGAAACATCCATGAGTTGTGTAGTTGTAAATGCACGTATTTGCGCCTCTTCAGCCAGTGAATCCTTTTTGCTCGTGGCTGAAATTCATTCCTGCCTTGTTCAGCAGATCAGTGTTTGAGAGAATCTTTCTCATGAATGAGAGTCATTCCTCTTCGATTCAGCGGGTCAGTGTTTGAATCGGTGAATCTTTTTGTTCATGACTGAGATTCGCTCCTCTCTTTCAGGGAGTCGGTGTTTGAGATTCACTGCTCTCTCATTCACTGGGTCAGTAAATTCTTTGTCATGACCGAGATTCGCTTGTCTCTCATTCAGCCGAGTCAGTGTTTGAATCAGTGAATCTTATAGTCATGGAAGAGATTGAAATTCTGACCCATTGAACGAGACGGGAACAAATCATTAAATCTTTTCAGTCATGACTCCGATTTGCTCCTCTAACATTCAGTGAGTCAGTGTTTTGAATCAGTGAATCTTTTAGCCATGACCAAGATTTGCTCCTGTCTCGTTCAACAAGTCAGTGAATCCTTTCAGTCATGATTGAGATTCATTCCTCGTCTTCCGCAAGTTAGTATTTGACTCGCTGAATCTTTTAGCCATGATTGAGTTTCTCTCCTCTGTCATTCAGAGAGTCAGTGATTGAATCAGTGAATGTTTCATTCATGACTGAGATTCGCTCCTCTCTTTCAGGGAGTCGGTGTTTGAGATTCACTGCTCTCTCATTCACTGGGTCAGTAAATTCTTTGTCATGACCGAGATTCGCTTGTCTCTCATTCAGCCGAGTCAGTGTTTGAATCAGTGAATCTTTTAGCCATGACCAGGATTTGCTCCTGTCTCGTTCAACAAGTCAGTGAATCCTTTCAGTCATGACTGAGATTCATTCCTCTCTTTCAGTAAGTGTTTGAAACCGTGAATCCTTTCAGTCATGATTGAGATTAGATCCTCTTGTCTTCTGCAAATTAGTATTTGACTCACTGAATCTTTAGCCATGATTGAGTTTCTCTCCTCTGTCATTCAGAGAGTCAGTGATTGAATCAGTGACTGTTTCATTCATGACTGAGATTCAGTTAAGAGTCAATGAGTCTCATTCAGGCTCATTCAGCCCATAGCTAGTTCTACTGGTGATTATATTCAGATTGCAAAAGTGGCCCTGATCTTAATCTTACTCTGTGGCATGAGAGCATTGAATTTTTTTTTTTTTCAATTCTTTTTATGGCCACTGAAATCCTGAAATCATAATGAGCAAGCTGATCAGAATTCATGTGACATTTACATCAACCCTACTCCACATACAGCTTGGGTGAGCTTTATGTACATTGACTGAAGTCATTGACTGTTACCATAGAAACAAATGCCACACACCGCCTGTCTTTCGCAGGTAGTCAGAGCAGGTGTGAGTTGCATTAAAACCTAATTTGACCAAAGATCTGCTGTCTTCTGTATTTTGACTACAGATCAGATTTATTCCAGCAAATAAGCAAAAATTGTGTGGTCAGTACGTGGATCAGCAATGACACACACACACACACACACACACACACACACACACACACACACACACACACACACACACACACAGTGATCCTTCATTTCACAGCCATTTTTCTTCTGTTCATCCTTGTATGATGATTTCTAGATAAAGACAGGCATTTAAGCATTTTAAAATAACCAGCAAAATGGGTTGTGATGGTGATATTGAAAAATGGCTGATTTTCTTTTATTTTTTTGTAGTATTAATAATGTTTTTGCAAATGGGGACTTTCAAAAGTCATCGAAAAAACTGTAAAGCACAGGACTTCATGATGCGGAATGAAAATACACGCAGACTCTGCAAAGCGGATTTGTGTGATAACCAAAGGCATTTTTGAAATTCAGCAATTTTTGTTATCTGTCTCAGATGCTCAACTGTCAAAGTATAACGGGAAGAGATTACACTTGGAGAACATTGTGCTTGTAAGAAGTGTGTGTGTGTGTGTGTGTGTGTGTGTGTGTGTGTGTGTGTGTGGGAGGGAGAGAGAAAGAGAGAGGAGATCATTTTGTGGCAACTGCTTCAATATTAACATTCTGACTGAGAGAATTGAGAGATTTTCATTGGACATAAGTTACATAAGCAAGTGCAGGATGAGTCATCAGCTTTTTGTGTAACTCCGCCCCATATGTAACTCCGCCCTCACATGTAACCCTGCCCCCATGTGCAACCTCACCTCATAAGTAACTCAGCCCTCACTTGTAAGGCAGACGGTTGTCTGTTGTCGTGGTTACAGTATGTGTATTGCCTGACCGGTGGTTTTTTTTCGACGCAGTGCATTTTGTAATTAAAAAGTGCCACGTGTTTAACAGCTATCCCTTCGTACATAACACAGGAAGCAGTGCTCTCTGCCCCGACATCAATTCCTTTCCTCCTCCAGTGTGTTCAGTTCAGGAATTTAGCAAGAACACACTGCTACATCAATATTACTGTAATTACTGACCCTCCATTAATCACCAGTACTGTAGCACATTTAACTGGAGACATTCTCTCTCTCTCTCTCTCTCTCTCTGTCTCTCCATCTCTATCTCACTCTGTGTGTCTCTCTCTCTCTCTATTTCTCTCTACCTGTGTTATTGTCTCTCTGTCTACCCCTCTCTGTGTCTCGATCTGTCTCTTTGCTTTCAAAGAGAGAGAGACAGAATGTATATAATTGTTTGTCTTTAAACATATGTACAGAGTTTCTTTTCTTGTGGTTGTCATGGAAACCTGAGGAACCTGCATGCATTCTCCAATAAAACACACACACACACACACACACACACACACACACACACACACACACACACACACACACACTATTGCGCCTTCGTGATCTGCAGAGCTGGCCAGTACATTAATTATAAACTGTGTGTGTGTCTGTAAATAATTGACTCCTAAATAATTGTATTAATAGAAAGTAGAATATGTCAGAAAGACACATGACACTTGACTGAACTACCACACACACACACACACACACACACACACACACACACACACACACACACACACACACACACACA
>CM040988.1:2442368-2456305 GCA_022985145.1 Pangasius djambal | reverse complement strand
AAAAAAAAAACTAGTTCACACTGCCATGTTATTGCATGATAGTGTAATCCCTTTGGGGACACTGGAGGAAAAATAAATATCATATCATGAACCTGCAACAGTAGTGGGAGTTGAGGTTTTGATCGTTTTGACAGTTGTATCTTTTGTCAGGGATTTTGTAGCAATGTAGTTTTTGCATCTTTTACTAATTTTTTAGCTAGTTTCATGCTGTTTTAATATTTTCAAAACAATGGGTCCTGCTTTTACATACTGGAGACCAATATCAATTTTGTCCACCGTTAGTGTGTGTGGGGGAGGGGGGGATACATGCAAGCACTTAAGCAGGACTGAAATTATTTTTGAGCAAGATACAACTGCTGATGTAGACAATGTTCTTTAAAAAAAAAAAAATTGAGTTTCTACTTAATACAGGTTTATTTCCTTCCAGTAGCTTGTCCGGTTTCATTGGGAGACATCTGATGTGTCTGAATGGCAGATAAAATATTACTGACTCTTACTAATGGAGAAGCCTTGACGGTGTATAAAGATGTTCTCGATCAGTCTGAGATGGCGATATTCCAGCACCGAACAGCCCAAAGTTCACAAAACATTCCTTCGAAGATTGTCTTCATTTTGTGCAAACTCGCACACAATGAAAAGTACAACCTCTTATTCTCCACCAAGCGATGGTTGGAAAAGGGAATGGTGTGTGGGAAGACACAGCCAGTAACAGCACTGATGAACCATGTTTGGTGTTAACGACCTGCTGCTGTGAAGCAAGACACACCCCCCAGGGGCGGGACATACATTCTAGGGAGCATTTAACTGGATGAACACAAGACTAGTACAGGATGAGTCATGTAACTGTTTCAACCTAAAATATTTCTAGAACTATTTTTTTCCCCTAGCTATATTATCAAAAGGTACTGGTACTAAAAGCTCTGAAACACCAATTTTGGCTTCAGGGCCACTTCCTGATGGAACAGCATGCACTGACAGTTGCGATAGTTTTACTTCGACCCATTAAAGTAGGGAAATGTGGTGAAGGTTGCAGCAGTCCAGCTTCTGGTTCCTGAGCAGAAAACTCAACAGGACCAAGATCTTACCCTAGAGGCACTTGTGCCTACAGTCATGCAGGGTTTTAGGTCTTCAGGTCACACTCTGGGATTGATGGCTTGTCTCCAAATGTCTACTAATAGTTTTGTCATATAGTGCAACTTTTATGATGTAATACAAGAATCATTAAGAATGGGCTACTGCCTGGGTCATGCTGATTTATTATGACCAAAAAGGTCAAAGTATATTAAGTGGCAAGTAGGTTAAAAAAAAAAAAAAAGTTGTAGATGATGGAGTATAATTCTCATAAACCAGTCATTAACAAACAATCTAGTACAGTTAGTTCTTGACTTTGAATATCTTTTTTGGTGTATGATAAACCCCAGGCTTTGTGGGTTGTGTTGGGTTTGTTTTTCTTTTTGGTTTTTTGAATAAAAAATTTATAGACGGACTCCTCAGTGCTGGATGTATCTGCCTTTGCTTTGTCCTGAGGGGGAATTGGACAGAGTTACTCTACTTCTGGCATGCTTTATAGTCTGTCTATTGACCCACTTTTATTGCATCTAAGTAAAAATATACAAGTATAGCAGCACAGTTTTTATGTCTAGCTCATTAAAAAAAACTTCATTCCACTATGCGGATGATATCACTGTTTTTATTTTATTTATAAGGACAGCATTGTGAAAGCTCTCTCAGATGTTGTCCAGGGCGTTGCAGAGACGCCTTATAAGATCTTGTCTAAATGGAAATAATGCTACTTCAGCTGTCCTACAGAGTTGTTGTTGCAAGATGCTCGGTACTAGACTTGTGCAATATAACGAGTTATTCGTTGCTACGTGATCCTACACTGCCATGATGTCCAGTGACATTTACTCTGATTCTTTTATATTACTTATTGTGTAAGTTTGGCATTTAACTCTTGAATTTACTCTTTTTAAATGGTAAAAATGCACGAGTTGTATTCTCAATTTAGTTTTTTTTTTTTTTTCTTGCTAATTTTGCAGTTACTATTAAATAGATTGTTAAAATACCTTTTCAAACATGCACAACATCCTCATTATGAACTCCTCAGTTGTGACCAACGACTGTACAGCCGGCTTGAGAACATGACTCCATTGACTCCCATTGTTTCCCATTGTACAATTTTGAAGTCAAAATGAAAGCCTCTATCTTAACTGAGTTTTTTTTTTTTTCACAAGTGAAATAGCATGTGAAATAGACACAGACATTTTGGCTTGACTTTTCCACCCCTGTTACAACATCCACTCATGTACACAGTCTTTATATTTTATATCCAGTTTTGTGTGAAGCTGCTTTGTGAAAATGCCCATTGTTAGAAGTGCTATACAAATAAAATTGAATTGAACTGAATAGCCATAGTTGTGCTGAATGCTGGGGAAAAAAAAAAATCTAAGCAGGAAGAAAATGGCAGACCTTGTGGAAAAGAAAACTCGTCATACACCAATCTGACAATCCTGATGAAAAGGATCCAGCACTCACTCCAGATGAAAGGGTTTGTGCAAATTCTGTAAACAGGCGTCGTCACAAAAAATAGTCGCAATATGAATCTTTGGAATTTCTTAAAGTTCCTAAGTCTTAAGTAAATCACTATCAGGGAAAAATTTCACAAGCCTAACATGTACTTTTACCTTTCAGACATCCAAGGATGACTGGAAGACATTTTCTTGTCTAGATAACCCTGGATTCGATCAGCTGTCTCATGCTCACCAGAGCAGGATGGGGGTTCAAGGCCTGGTGGATATTCCCTCGAGAGTCTTCATTTCGTCTAAGGTTCCTACACCAAGAACACTACATCCGGATCAAGTCAGCGTGGAGATATGAACGGTATGAACAAAGCCTTTTTTTCCAGTGACATCTGGCTGTTCTAATCGAAGTGGTATTTCACAATTTTATTCTTTTCTGTCCTTCAAGCATTTACTTGAAGGACTCTTGAGTAATTCCTTCCTGACCACTACAGATCTCTCCTCAGCAAGTTTACAACTAGAACTATTGGCTGTTCAAAGCGTGGACATTTTCTCTGCCCAATAATCACTCCGTGTAGAGACAAGAAGTGGATAAGATCTGTTGGGAAAAGTGTGTACAGATACAATTAACATTTTACCATCGCTCTGATCTTCTGTCCTGAACGAATCACATTCTAACATATGGGCATGTGTAACTTCTTGGCAGAGGTAGCCAGAAGGAAAAAAAAAAAGCCTGGTACTTCATGGAGTCCATGATGCCATGGATCCAAAAAGTTCCTGGGGCCTTTTTTTTTTTTTTTTTTTTTTAAGCGCCAAACACTGTTCTCCTCCTGACCACAGAACCCAGTTCTATTGTTTTTGCAAACTCCTGGCACTTATGTTTATGGTAAGAAGAAAGAAAAGCCTTTCTTCTACCACACCTTCTGAATAGTCTGTTGGCATGAAGTTGGCGGCTAATTGTAGATTTGGAGACCTGGTGACCCCAAAATGCTACTATCTTCTGAAATCTCAAACCTTGGAGAACTCTCTGCCTCTTGAACTATGCGGGGTGGCAAAATACACTTTCTCTTCCATGCAGATTCATTGTTCTATATTGCGGCGTTGACATGGAAATTTCCAGATGTTTTATGAAGGTCAACACATTTGTCGCATTTCATTTGTGTATTCTCTGGTGTATTTTCCCCCTGTTGTTGAACGACTAAGGGAATTTGGCCTCTGTCACACCTCATATTGACACTCCAGTGAAACAGGAAGTCATGGAGACTGTTAATAGTTCTCACAGTCAGGTGAACTAAAATTTAAATGGGAAAATTGTCTGGTTACATGTTACACAAGTTATTCGCAGGAATCGAATTTTTTTTGTTTTTTCCTCTTAAAAATGATTTAGGTCATTTCTTGAATTAGGTTTCTCTCATATTTTCAATGTAAGATTAAGCTAATTAACCACTAAAACATTTTTACTAACCTATTTTACCCCACTTTTACCAAGGGTGCCAATAATTCTGGAGCTGACTATCCGGTAGAGACCGTAATTGAAAATGAAGCTTATCAACATCTGAGTTGTTTGGCACGGCATAACGAGTATACAGCAGGATTGTTGAGACATACTGTGTCTTTGACTCTCCTCTGTATACCGTGACTGAGGCAGCTTGAGGCTGTGACTGCACTTGTTATAATGCACTGCACTGCTGCTTGTTATAATGATTTATGTAGCATAGTGCACCGGGGAGGTGAATATCAGGATAAATGGACAGAAAGCGCAGACATGGCAGGTGCAAAAATATTAATGCAGGGATTCTTATTTTATCGGTGAATGCAAACTGTCAAAAAATAGTCGTGGCCTGCTGGTTAGAGAGTCGGACTTGTAACCCAAAGGTCGTGGGTTTGAGTCTCAGGTCCAGCAGCGATTGTAGGTGGGGGGAGTGAATGACCAGCTCTCACTTCCACCCTCAATACCACGACTGAGGTGAGACCCTTGAGCAAGGCACCAAACCCCCAGCTGCTCCCTGGGTGCCGCAACAAAAAAATAAAATGCTGCACACTGCTCCGTGTGTGTGTGCGCACTTGTATGGGTTAAATGCAGAGCACAAATTCCGAATATGGGTCACCATACTTGGCCACAAGTCACTTCACTTGATTGGTGCACTAAAAAGAACCAAAATTCTCATCGCTAATATGGAGACATGTCCCATTCTTTATTTTAGTGTGTAGTGTTAGCACGAAGCGCATGGTTTTTCCTTAATTTCAAACTATCCATCTTGGAAAACCAGGAAAAATATGCATTCAAAGCCAAGAATTTGATCGATGTTTCCATAGAGTTAGTGGTTCTCTCATTTCAATACAAACTATTAAATGATTTGTCGACTTTTGGGGTGTTAAAAAGCAAACCTTCACCCTGAAACACATTAAACATGTTTATATTGAAATTTTTGCAATGTGTTTGTGCTGTACTTCCGTTTGTTCCCGTACGAAATTAGTGGTTTTGTGCCGCAATGACATCACATCCGGACGTTGTTATTGTTAGCAAAGTTACAATGGAGTTTAAAAGGAGAAAAAATGTCAACAATCTCAAACATGAGGGTCAGGTTTTGCTCCTAAAAACAGAAAGAAGAGTCAGAGCTACTCTTCTCACTCACCGTTTCCAGTGATCTTTCTCATCATGTTGACAAAAGTAGTGGAAACATTGGTGCAAAATCCCAGAATGCAATGCAGCTATACAATGCTGAGTCACAGCAGAGACTCGGCTAGTTAGTTATGAGACAACAGTATTAGCATGAAAGCTTTGTAGTGTACAGATGACGAGGTGAGAGAACTGTACAAACTAAAGAACTAAAGCGCCGCTGCATCACGGTCTATCAGCAGACTAGTCGAACGGCATTGTGGGTACCATTGTGGGGAACCTGTTAGCCAAAGTGAAAAAAGACTATCATGTTGATGAAAGAGAATTACACTTAGAAAAAAAAAATCAACCCAGAATTTAATCAATAATTTAAAATGACTCTTGCACCAAAGAAGATCAAATTATTAATTATAAATCTTGACATTTCCTTTTAACAATGGCCCGAGAGCTAACGGTTAGCGATGAATTTGTAATCTGCTTCTGTTTATTTTCACTCAGACTCATTATTCTGATTGTGGAAGAGAGTTCATCATGATGTGTATAATTATTCAACACAATAAATGGATAAATAAAAATATCTCTCTCCGCTCAAGGTCGCTGTCTTTCTGTCTCA
This sequence comes from Pangasius djambal, assembly GCA_022985145.1. Lineage (NCBI taxonomy): Eukaryota > Metazoa > Chordata > Actinopteri > Siluriformes > Pangasiidae > Pangasius > Pangasius djambal. The sequence continues at coordinate 2,450,553 of CM040988.1, read as the reverse complement.
GACGTCTTTTTACAGTCATGTTTAATTAGCGCCTCCCTTCATCAGTGACTCTGAAGCACAGTCACTGTGTGTGTGTGTGTGTGTGTGTGTGTGTGTGTGTGTGTGTGTGTGTGTGTGTGTGTGTGTGTTTTCAAAGCTTGTAATACAACTAAACTGAAATACATCATGTATACACTGCACTGTAGACACTATGCAAGGTGAAAAATCACAGCTTAAGTGGCTTCACTAATGTTTTATTTGAAAGAAAAATATGTTGATTTTGAAGTATTTATTCTTTTATAATCAGTTTAAAAAAAAAAAAAAAAAAAAAAAGTCTAGTACTGCAGTCTCTATAGCTATAACGTGTGTTATAGTGTGTATGGCTATAACTGTAGCTATAACGCTATAACGCACATCACTGCTGCTAATGCTAATAGCTGTAACGCAGTTTTCTGACACTGATGCTAACTATAGTCTGTCCTGTGCAACCAATCCTTTAATTCTGTTCATTGGAACATTAAAAAGTTGACACAAATACCATTTACAGCTGTAGGCTAAGTGAGTAGACTTAGCATCTCATAGCAGAGTCATTTTTTTTTTTTAAATCTCAAAGCTTACGTATCTAGTGTATGTGTCTAATTTGCTAGGTTACAAGGCTAGCTAGTGAGCTAGTGAACTGAAGGACAACTTTGTTCAGTAGTTGAAATATAGCTATAAATATAGATCCTGAGGTAAGTGCAAACTAGCAAGAGATGGTAAATAAACATCATGTAGCAGAGCTAACGGAAGTTTATTTCATGTTAGATGCAGTTAAGATGCAGTATTCAAAGCTATAATCTAATGCGAATGCTAAAATGTATGCTAGCTTTATTATAATTGAAGTTTTAAACTGTTAGCAGTGTACAGTAGAGTACTTGTCATTAGTGTGTACACAAGTTGAGTTAGCACATGACACTGGTTAGTGGCTAGCGGTAGCAGACGAGCTAATATGTGGTGTGTGTGTGTTTTGTTTTTGTTTTTTTTATAAATGAATACGCAGTGTGAGGAGTGTTGACCTGATTCTGTAGCAGGAGTGTGTGTAACCTCAGGGTAGCCAGGAAAAGCTGCATCTATCTAACACTGCATCATACACATCCATCTATCTAACGGTCAAAAACACACACACACACTTTTAGCCTTGAGGTGTTAGTAGTCGCCAGCTGTGTGCTAATTATGGGATGGATTGAGAAGTTTCTCTCAGAATTATTTGTATAACACACACACACACACACACGCCATCATGCCATCATCACCATCGCTGTGACCCAGAGAGTCAGAAGCAAACATGTCGACATGTGTGTTGGATAATTTGTGTACCAGTGATGCTGAGTCTGTAGGGTAATAAATTCACCTCACACACACACACACACACACACACACACACACACAATTCTAAGATGACAGAACAATGTGCTATGTCGTATTTGCGATGACAGCAATGAGTTTGTCACTGTGACCTAAGAAATGTGTGCTCGCTCTCTCTCTCTCTCTCTCTCTCTCTCTCTCTCTCTCTCTCTCACACACACTCACACACACTCACACACACTCACACACACTCACACACACTCACACACTTGGAAAAGCCTCTAAATTTAGCATCAGTACTAATGTAATGTTATTGTGGCCCACGATATATATTATCGTCATTCTGGGAGTAGGCAACCTAAGTAGTCTTTCAGAGAAGCCGAATGAGGGTCCAAAAAAAAAACACTTCTGTCCACCATGTTTGATCAACTACAGACAAATATTTTAAAATAACAGCAAAAATAAATATTGCAATAATGATAGATGTTTATTGTGATATGTAAATATATAATTCATCAGAGATTACTACTGACCACTCACACGCTGTAGATTAGTGACCAAGCCCATGCTTAGATTACTACTGACCATGCAACATTGTGGATTACTACCAACCACTAACATTACACTACATTTACATTTATGGCATTTGGCAGACACTCTTATCCAGGGTGACTTACATTTACCTCTTTTACACACCTGAGCAGTTGAGGGTTAAGGACCTTGTTCAACAGCCCAGCAGTGGTAGGTTGGCAGTGCTAGGATTTGAACTCACGAACTTCTGATCAGTAGTCCAACATCTTAACCATTACTACTGACCAATCACACGCTGTAGATTGCTACAGTATTAATAGTACTTAGTAGCAGTCAGTCATTTATGGTGTGATTGGTCAGTCCTAATATACGTACATTGTACGACTGGTCAGTAATAATCTTCAGTGTGTGATACTTTCCCTTCATAAATACAGTATTTACATTAGCATATCTGCCTTGTTTTAATCAACTCTTATAAAATCATAGAATGTGACATCAGCGAAAAGTGTGAGAGAGCGAGAGAAAATGGAGTGAGTTTGTAATCCATCCTCCTCTCCTTCTCTATTCTTTCTATGTATCTCATCGCTGTTAGTTCATTATTGATTTTCTGTGTGTGTGTGTGTGTGTGTGTGTGTGTGTGTGTGCGCGTGCGCGTGTGCGTGTGCGTGTGCGTGTGCGTGCGTGTGCGTGTGCGTGTGCGCGTGTGTTGCTCAGCTCTTGCCAACTGGGTGCCTGATTAAAAATGACTGATTATTACTACATGATCCAGATCAAGAGTACTATGTGTGTATGTGGGATTGTGTTGGGGTGTGTGTGTGAGCGAGAGAGAGCAAGAATCTGAGTTACTCTGTAGGCCGTGACGAGCCCATTCATCTATGTGTATCAGAAGGCTCTACTGATTTTAAGCAAGTACACACACAAAAACACACACACCAGTGAGTAAGCAACTTCTTCAGACACAAAAGTGTGTGTGTTTTAAACACTACAGTGGCTGCTGAGGCTCAAAAAGCCTGTGTTTCATCATTACTCGCTTCTGATCAGTATTCTGGTCAGACATTGATAGGTTTTCTCTCAGCCCATGGTGGGAGCTGCGCACACGCACACACACGCGCGCACACACGCACGCACACGCACAAGCACAATCCCACATACACACATAGTACTCTTGATCTGGATCATGTAGTGATAATCAGTCATTTTTAATCAGGCACCCAGTTGGCAAGAGCTGAGCAGCAATGCGCACACACACACACACACACACACACACACACACACACACACACACACACACACACACTCGCTCTCTCTCTCGCTTGCTCGCTCTTTTTCACTCTCTTTCCTTTATTCTCATACAATCATGTGCAGTGAATTATCACTGAGTGATCACATTCTGTAAATTACAATTCACCACTGGTCCATTGTACTGTACATGTCCACTGACCCATCACATGCAGCAGACCATTCACATGCTGTAGACTGACTGGAACACCTTTGCTAGCTGCTAGCTCTCAGAGCTGCAAATGTAGCATTCCTAAACTTGCATTTAGTAAAATGCTCTAATTCCAACATGAGCGTCAGTCACAATGTTAATGTGTTGGATATTGCAACTTACACCACATCCCTGCTAAATTCTCAATTGGTCAGAAAGGGTCGCTTAATTTTCTATAATAGCAGCCCTGACGATCCAGATCACAGGTTTTAGTAATGCGCTTGTTGTTTCTATAGTAACAGCTTGTTCACAGAGATGGACGCTTATTAAGTCTTAAAGTCTCAAGAGAGAGAGAGGGGAAAAAAGAGAGGCTGGTGAGGGAATGGCTGTTTATAGCTGCTATAACGTTAGTGAGAAAAGGAACTACCAGGAACTTGTTTCACAGATGTTCGTCACCATTAAATATAACTATAAACAGATAAAATGTATGACTTGCTGTTCTTTAATAAATAGAAAATTGTAACTTCTGTGGTAATAGCCTAATAAAACACTGTATGTGCTGTTTGGAAAATAATTAACTTCATCACAACACCCTGTCATTGATTTTCCTAGCAGCACACTCTCAAGTCTTTTATTCCTTACATATTGTATAACTGTATCAGCACTGATGATCAGCCTAATATGGATTAAATATCTGTATATTGTAACGTCGAATAGTAATGAATACAGTTGAGGAGATGAAGAGCGGGAGTCTAGCTAGTCCCCCTTCCTCATGTGCAAGTGCGCTACTATTATACAACTGTTGCTATGGTTACATCTTGCAGGACGTAATTTCTCTCTCTTCATCTACTTTAATTGAATATTTTCTATGCACTATAGCCTACAAATTATACCATGCTCTTTACTTATTCTTACTTTTTTTAAAAAATATATTTACTTTGTTTAATTATTTGCTTATTTTGTAATTGTTGACACACATCCATGTTGAGATGTAGCTATCATAATATCTTGATTATGCATTGGGATTAATAGATTATAATTAAATTTTTGAATTCCACTCCTGCCAGCCAATCAGATAGGAGAATTTTCTGTGGTCAGGTTATAAATTATTGTATATGCATAATAGTAAAAAATGACTGCCATTACACATTTTCAGTGTCAACAGCCAGAAGAAGACAAAATCCCACACACACACACACGCACACACACGCGCGCGCACACTCCTCCACTTATCAGTCTGTTGCCTGTCTTCCATTTGTTCCTGTTTTGTATTCACTCACGCTGCCTGCTTCTGAAACCTTTCATTTTCCCTCTCTCGCACTCGCTCTCTTCCTCTCTCTGTCACTCTGAAAGTCACTGTGACTTTGACGGGCCTCAGGGATGCCACTAATTTCATTTTATGCAATTTTATTACGCTAATAAGCTTGGCCAAGCACTGAACTCTCAGCTGAGTGTGTGTATTTTCAGGTTTTTGGCTCTTTGTGGGGACCAAATGTCCCCAAAGACATTGTGTGACGATGTGTGACAGTGTGCTGGTGTTTCAGGGATTTGTGTGCCTTTAAAATACATGTGACATAGACAGTTAGCTTTGTGGAGACCAAACTGATGTTTGTTTTTGCTATACACTGAAGATATTTGGGTTTCTAGTTGTGTTAAACAAATTAGATCATGGCACCTTTTGTTTCAACACACCCATTTGGCCAAGTGATCAAAAATACTGGAACATGTGACTGATGGGTGTTTCTTGTTGCCCAAGTGAGTCCTGTTAGATTGATTGAATGTCTCTTGGTTTGAGCCCTGGGTTTTGCCTGTGAAGACTGCATTTGTTATTAAAAAAGGATAAACCAAAATGAAGACCAGAGAGCTGTCTATGGGAGAAAACCAAGCCGAGAAGCTTACATTTAGAAGCTGAGAAAAGAAGGAAAATCTATCAGAGCCATTCCACAAGCAATGGACATAGCCTATACAACAATTTGGAATGTCCTGAAAAAGAAAGAAACCACTGGTGTATGAACAACCAGACATCAAACAAGTTGGCCAAGGAAAACAACAGCAGTTGATGGTAAACATTGAGAGAGTTGTGAAGAAAAACCCAAAAACAACAGTCAGGGCAGGGGTTAAGGTATCACCATCCACTGTTCAAAGAAGACTTCGAGAGTAGAAATATAGAGGCCATATCACATGATGCAAACCACTCATCAGCAGAAGGCTAAGAATCAGAAGGCTAGATTGGAATTCTCAAAGAAATACAAAGATGATCCAGAAAAGTTCTGGAACAAAGATTAACCTCTACCAAAGTGAAGGAAAGTCCAAAGTGTTGAGAAAGAAAGGACCTATTCGTGATCCAAAACCTACAAGCTCATGGGTCAAGCATGGTGGAGGTAGTGTCATGGCTTGGGCTTGCAAGGCTGCTTCTGCAATGGGCTTCTGCCAAAAGTGGACGATTTTAGACTGGCCAAGTCAATCACCAGACTTTAACCCAAATGAGCAGCATTTCACCTCCAGAAGAGGAGACCGAAGGGAGAACAACCCCCCACCCCACCCCACCCCAAAAAAAAAAAACAACCACTGAAAGAAGCTGTAATAAAAGCCTGGAAAAGCATCACAACAGAAGAATGCAATGGTTTGGTGATGTTAGCGGGTCACAAGCTTGATGCAGTGATATACAGCAAGGGCTATGCAACCAAATATTAACTGTTATTTACTTTACGACTTTCTGTTCCAATACTTTTGCTCATCTAAAGATTGGATGGTCTGGCATGAAAGGTGCCATGTTCTAATTTGTCTAACACATCCTGATGTAAATATCAGGAAATGAAAGCTGAAATTCTGAATTCTTCTATTCATCTTTTGATCTCAAACCCAAATAACTTCATTATATATCCAAAAATAAAAGAATTGGCCCTTCCATTCCAATACTTTCAGAGGGGACTGTACATGACAAGTTTGATCTTGAGGGGTCATTTAGCTGGTCCCCATTTAAGAGACACACATTATTTCTTATACATCACAAATGCCTCTCTGACATCAGTCCACTGTAGGTGTGTCCCAAACTGCACACCCTATTCACTATATAGGACACAATCATCAGTCCATCAGTCCTCTGTGTTAAAATGACATGAAATGAATATTGGTGCTGAAACAAATGACTGTTGCACACACGTGTGCACACACACACACACACACTCACACACTCTCATTCTCTTTTGTCAGAGAAGAAGAAAACAGGAGAGTCTTGTTTCATTCCAGTAATGAGAAGTCCATTTCCTCAGCGGCTGAAAAATCACAATGTATTAAATATTAATCTACACACACACACACACACACACACACACACACACACACACACTCAGAGAGTCACTCAGAGAGAGAGAGAGAGAGAAAAAGACAGAGACAGTTACTATTGACTCACTCCAGGCGTCAAATAACGTGTGCACACACACCTACTCATTTTGCCTCTTTTATAAGACATGAGACACACACACACACACACAGTCATAGAGCAAGACACTCGGGCATATAGATATACACACACACAACTTTATAGCTGTCTGGTGTTCTGACTAAAATTGTCTAGTAACATGAAACTTGCTGAACACACACACACACACACACACACACACACACACACACACACACACACACACACACACACACAAAATCTCTTTTTCAGACACTATTACAACGTTGTCTCAGTGGACGTTCTGTGAATCTCATCAGCGATTCTTCACCATATGTGTGAGATGTGAAAACACACCAGTGTGAACTTTACAGCGACGACATCGCAGCAGTTGGGGTTTAACTGTCAGACGAAGAGTCCTTACACACACAACTGGTATCATAGAATGTGCCTTGACCAAGTCTGACTGATAATTTTCTCTTCTGTAAAAGAAATTGCGCTCACACACACCATAAAGTCCGACAGCTGGCGGCTGAGATGCACATAAGTTTTGCGCCTACATGAATGGAAATTGTATTTGTCACAGTCTGTATTCATGATCAAAATAAGAAAATTGCGATATTTATCACAGACAAAACCTATGTCCAAAAAATATACTACTTATAATATTGACATCACTAACACTTTACCTCAGTAACATTAAACTTAACTATAATAATGGAAACTTTATCCTCTGTAATATTAAACTTTACCTCACTAACCTTAACCTCAGCAATGCTAAACTTTACCCCAGTAACACTAACTTTAATGTCAGTGATGTTAAACCACCTCAGTAACTGTAAACTTTGTCAATACTAATCTTTACCTAGGTACCTTTAAACCTAACTCAATAATGTTAAACTTTACCTCAGTAACTGTAAACCTTACATCACTAATGCTATCCATTACCTCAGTACCGCTAACCTTAACTTCAGTAATATTAAACTTTACCTCTGTAATGCTAACTTAAATCTTGCTAATGGTAAACTTTACTGTTACTCTCAAAAGTAACTCTCACCTTTACGTCAGTAATACTAACCTTTACTTAATAGCACTAACTTTTACCTCAGTAACGCTAAAGTTTACCTCAATAAGGCTAACCTTTACTAACTAACACTCAGTATTACTGAGGTAAATGTTAGTGTTACCTTAATAATGCTAAGCTTTATTTAATAACATTAACTTGTACCTCAGGAACTCTCACCTTTTCCTAACACTAACCTTTACTTAACAACACCAACATTTACCTCAGTAATGCTAACCTCTACCTTAATAACACTAAACCTTCTAACCCTTAGTTACCCCAATCTCAGTAACCCTAAACTTAGCCTCAGTAACATTAAACCTAACCTCGGTAACTCTAACCATAACCTTAACCTTAGGAACTTTAATCCTAATCCTAACCTCAGTACTCAGAAGGAAATCTAATTGTCCAAACACACAAAATTTTAATGTGGGTGACC
>CM040988.1:2434868-2437368 GCA_022985145.1 Pangasius djambal | reverse complement strand
ATATATATATATAAATAAAACGTATATAATGTACAGATTAGAAGTGTATTATGAAAGTTAGACATCTCCTGCACTTCCCTCTTGGCACCTTTATACATTTATTTAGATATTTACGATTCACTTATTGGCAGACGTTAGCGCACCACCTACACATCCTTATATTTAGGCTTCTTCACCTTACTAACGCCGTCCCACACACATAGCTGTATGGAAATATCCAAATCCTGCCAACATGACTAACCAAAAATACAACTTCTTATGTCTGAATGCTAATGCGAGGTTTTAAGTTTAATAAACGCCCTTTGAATTTCCAAAAGGACCAAAATTAAACTTAAAAGTGCCCAAATGTTCACGTAAATAAATAATAATAATAATAATAATAATAAAAACCTTGACATCTTCAAAATGCTCACTAATTGCCTGTCCGAAGTGGTGCATTGTGGGTATTCTGTAACCACTAGGGTTCACGATTTGGACACTGTGGATATTTATAGTCGACATCAGTGTCAGTATCAGTACTCTGCCTTATGTAAACGATATAAATGAGTTATAATAAGAGCCTAGTCCACAGGGTGGAGTTGGACCCGATGTAGCTCCTCCTACCGGAAGGTGGAGCCAACTCAGTGTGTTTCAGTGTGTGTGTTTTGTGTTGTACAGCGTTGTAGGTGTTAGGAGATAGGGTTAGGCTTATAGGAGGAGTTGGATCAGGTCCAGCTCCGCCCCCCCCCTGGACTTTTGGTTGTGCAGTGAGAGCGATCTCAGAAGCTATCCCAAGACACATTGTATTTTTATTTAGGCGGCCATTTTGCACACTCTAAGGGAGAGTTGTTTGTCCAAATCAGAGTGAAAATTTATACTTTCGATTCATTTGCTAGATGATTTGGCTTGCGTTCAAACTGCGAATAATTAAACGAAACAGAAAGCGAAAATATGCTGGCTGAGGAGTGCGAATGGCGAAAAACATCCTTGCAGGAGATTTGCTCATAGGTTTGCTCATGAACTGTCAGCAATGCAGTAGCGTTTCCCAAAAAACTTTTTAAAAAATTAGAATAAATTTATTAATACATTTATTTAATTATTATACTTAGAAATACAATTCTTTTTACAATGTTAATATAAAATTGTAACAGCTACTTCAATTCAATTTGTAATTATTAAAAAAAAAAAAAGAAATATGTTTAGATATCACGACATCCACAATATCGTAGAAAAGCGTATTGTGACATCACAAGGTCGATATTATGTCATCATATCACCAAGCCCTCGTAAATCTCTTTTTTTTATTCACTGGTCAGAAATACGCTGACAGAAAAATGCAAACAAACCTTCACCAAGCCCACACAGAAATCACAAAAATCAACCGAGCATCAAGCTCAAATACAAACCGCTAATTATCCGGTTAGATCGTAGCTAGCTACAGAATATGCTACAGCAGCACCAAATTATTATGTTTTCCTCTAATCTTCTTCATGGCTTAGCTTTTGCTAATTCATCTGTTTTTATCTAATAATTCATTAAAGCTCCTTTTACATGGTCGTAAAAGGAAAAGATTAAAACGATTAAATGCGAACGTTTAAATGACAAATGGCCACTCTAAATCGAAAGTCACTAAATGTCACACATGTAATTATCGTTCTCTGGTGTGAGCCACGGTAATGGCATGTATGGAGGAAGGTCACAGCAAGGGTGTGTGTGTGTGTGTGTGTGTGTGTGTGTGTGTGTGTGTGTGTGTGTGTGTGTGTGTGTGTGTGTGTGTGTGTGTGCGTGTGTGCGTGTGTGCGCGCGGATTGATGGATCTATGTCTGGTCTTTCTTTTACTTTTCTCGTCCTGTCCCATCTATCTGACAGATGTTCCTGTATCTCCAGGGATTTTATTGGACAGTGTAGAAAGAATGGGGAAGCAGCTAGTGTTTATCTCTCTCTCTCTCACGCGCACACACACACACACACGCACAAAACTCATGACCTTCATATCTGTCAGTACTGGGGCTGGGAAGCAGGCTGATAATTATACACAGCTACTAATAAATGCACACATACACATATATACACACACACACACACACACACACGCAAGTTGAGTGTGTGTGTTCTTACTGCACAGGGATGGGTTGATGAAGCATTAAGATAATTAAAAGCAAGGGAGGTCATCTATGGTAGAAATCTCATTAATGGCCAGTCGGCCATTTTATCACTCCACTGCTACGCTAACACTGCTGTTTGTGTGTAAACTCACGCTAGTCTTCATCTCCTACAACTGCAATGTGTGAATGTGCTCCTCGCTAACACACTTCTAATGCTAACGCTCCTCATGTTAACATTAACACACATTAGCACACTAAACCACTGTTGTAATGCTATTCGTGCTAACACACTCCTGCTAATATGTAGATTCATGCTAACGTTAATGTTCTTGAATGTGCTACTGCTCCTCATTTCATTCTAGCACAGATTCACGATAACACACTCGTGCTATGTAATGTTCGTCACCTGTTTCCTG
>CM040988.1:2410462-2422545 GCA_022985145.1 Pangasius djambal | reverse complement strand
AGTTTTTAAGTTAATAAGACAAAAATTTAGTTTTTTCAAAAAAAGTGTGTCTGTGTGTGTATATATATGTGTGTATATATGTATGTGTGTGTGTATATATGTATATGTATTTACACATATATATAAAATATACTTAAACTTACAGCTGTACGTTAGACTGTTACTAAGCGCTGACGCTGGAGACTCCTTCCATAAATGCTTTAAAAAAAAAAAAAAAAAAAAACTTCACCATATCAACGGTTATACATTTTCCTTGTTAAATAACATCATGTTTTTAATGTTTATTATTAGGTTTAGGTTATGTGGAGCATCCACTATGCGAGCTCCTGTAAATGAGCTGTTACTATAGAAACTATACCATGTCAGAGTTGCTGTTATCGAACAATGACCACAGTTGGACCAATCAGAATAGAGAATTCAGCAGCGCTGCGGTGTAAGGGTAATGATGATGGTCAATAATGATGAGAGATGACCGGTTTGGGATTTTACATTTTCTGAGTCACATGACTTGATAAAGACCATCTATCTGTCTCTTTCTCTGTCTCACACACACACATACACACACACACACACACACACACACACAGAGAGAGGACGACTCTGACCACGCTGTTAATGTGAATCATTAATGATGTAAGAGAAAGAGACGTCTTCTCACGTTTCATACTCACTGCTCACCCGCCAAGATTCAATGACATTAATATCCCATAATTTCATTGGCTTATTAAATTGGTCTAATTCTGAGTGAAGGGAATGAGATCAGATAGTCAACACCTCCTGTGTGTGTGTGTGTGTGTGTGTGTGTGTGTGTGTGTGTGTGTGTGTGCGTGCGCGCCTTCCATTTTGTCTCTTGCCACAAAGTGAATCTAACAAAACCACTAATGCAATCAGTTTTCCCATAATGCCTTCCACTTCCTCTCTTCCTCGATTTCTCTACCTCGATCTGCACCACTCCCTCGTTCTCTTTCCCCCTTCCTTTTTTTTTGCCCTCTTCCTCCTTTGCTCTCTTCTTTATTTCTCTTCCATCTCACCATCCCAATCACTTGCTCAGCCCTTCTTTTCCTCCCTTTCCCCTCACTTTCATTGTTTTATCCCTCCTTTTCACACATCCAATTCATAACACTCCCTCCTCCTCTCTCTCCTTTCCTTCTCCTCCTTCTCTCTCGGTCTATCCTTTATTTCTCTTCTATCTCACCATCCGAATCAATCACTCAACTTTCCCTTTTTCCTCTTTCCCTCGCCTTTATTTTCCTTTCCTCCTTTCCAAGTTATAACACTTTCCTTTATCACTCTTCCATCTCTACTTCCTCGTTCTTTCCCTCTTCTTCTCTCAGGTCTTCTACCTTTGTTCTACCTATTCAATTCACTGTTTCACTCCTTTACTTCTCGTCCATCTCCCTTTTTTCTCATGCACTATTTCTTGCTTTATTCTCTCTCTCTTTCTTCATCCTCTCCTGCCACTTTCTCTCCCTTTTTCACTCCTATCATCTTCCATCTGTTCACTCTTTCCTAACCATCTCTTTTTATCTCTTTTGCCTCTCCCTCCATCCATAACACTCCCTCGTTTCCTTTTCTCTCTTCTCCACTCTTTTTTTTTCCCATGTCCATATGTGCCACTCGTTTTCTCTCTCTCCTCATTCTCAGTCCGTTCATCCTGCTCTCTCCATCACCTTTTCCATTTGCTTTCACTTTCTGTCCCTCGCTCTCTCTTCTGCTTCATCCACCTCGTTCTCTTTTTTTATTCTTCGCTCTGTTTTCATACCCTACTCCATTCATCTCGCACCCTTTTCCTGTTCCTAGTGTACACTCGTTCCTTTTATTATTCTGTTCTCTTTCTCTTCTTTTCAGTCCATCACTTGATCGTGCTCCTTGCTATTTTTTCTTACTCTTTTCTTTTATTTCTCCCCATCCACACCACTATGCCCAACCTCTTTTTTTTTTTTTTTATTAAATAGCAACTTTCTCTCTTGTCTTTTCCTTCTTTTCTATCACTCCCTCCATCCATGCTACTCTTTCTTTCTCTCTAACACACACAGTGTGGTAGGAGGTGATGATATGTGAGTGGTGTGTGATGGATTGAACAGAATCACTCCTCTGAGTCCTGCTCCCATTTCCCTTTGTTAACCCAGTGGGAGTGTGTGTGTGTGTGTGTGTGTGTGTGTGTGTGTGTGTGTGTGTGTGAGAGCGAGCGAGAGAGCACACGCACAAACTCATTGTCATCTTTTGCTCCTACTGTGGTTAAACATATAATCATCTCTAACTTTCTCTAAACGACATCTCGCGCACACACACCAGCCATTACGGCTCAGCGTGTGTCGTCGACTCTGGAGCATTTCCAAGCATGGAATTATGGGTAAAGTGGCCTTACAGCATGTGCTCAATGTTACTGTAGCAAGAGAGATGACAGCTGAGAGGAAGTGAAAGAGAGAGAGAAGAAAGATGGATGAAAGAAATAAGAGTGGATTGATCTGAACTGTTAACTTTGAGCCATTTCCCTCCGGCTGCTTTAAAAGCTACAGAAAATCCATCGTTCATTAAAATGTCTGCTTTTTGTAATTTGTCGGAAATTAATGAGGAGTTCTGGTTGGATTGTTCCAGACAGCCATTTATCTGCCTTAACATTCGGAAAGGTGCCTAAAGCTCCGGAAAAGGTTCCACTGGTGCAAATGTACCTTCTGAAAAATGTGCCTGAAGTTCCTGAAAAGGTTCCTGCTATGCAAACGCATATAAGGCTCCTAAACAATTTCCTGCAGTGGAACTACACATAAGGTTCCTTATGAGACTTCACTGGTGAAACATTCCTCTGGTAGAAACGTTCTTGAAAAGGTTCCCACAGTGAAGTTCCCTGCACTGGAAATGTCCATTAAAGTTCCTGAAAAAGTTCCTCTGTTAGAAACATGCCTGGGGTAGTTGCTGAAACGGTTCCCACAGTTCCTGCAGAAATGTACATATGGTTCCTGAAGAGGTTTCTCTGGTGAAAATGCACCTAACTTTACTGAAATAGTTCCTTCTATGAAGCATTCCTCTGGTAGAAACACAAATGAAATTCTTGGAAAGGTTCTTACTTTGGAAATTTGATTAACATTCCTGTACGGTGTCCTGCATTCAAAATGTCCCTAAAGTTACTAAAAAAAAAAAAGTTCCTGCAGTGGAAACATAAAGTGCCTCAACGTGTTTTTTCAGGTGTAAATACACCTAATGTTCCTGAAAAGGTTCCTACTGTGAAAAATTGCTTCCTGAAAAGTTTTTTGCCCTGGAAATGTCTCTAAAGTTCCTAAAAATGTTCCTGTAGTGGAAATGCACATAAGGTTCCTGAAGAGATTTCTCTGGTGGAAATGCACCTAACATTGCAGAAAAGGTTCCTGCTGTGAAACATTGTCAATGATTCCGCTGGTAGAAAAGGTTCTCATAGTGGAAATTGGCTTAACATTCCTGAAATGTTTACTGCATTGGAAATGTCCCTAAAGTTCCTAAAAGGTTCCTGTTGGGAGAATGCTAATAAGGCTCCTAAACAGATTTCTGCACTGGAAATGCACTTAAGGTTCCAGAAGAAGTTTCTCTGAAAAGGTTTCTCTAGCAGAAATGTGCCTAAAAAGTTCCATCTCATACAAACACAACTGAAGTTCTTGAAAAAGTTCTCAGTGAATATTCGCTTAACATTCCTGAAAAGCTTCTTGCATTGGAAACGTAGCTAAATTTCCTAAAAACATCATGTGGTGGAAGCTCACGTAACGTTCCTGAAGAGGTTTCTCTGCTGTAACATTGCTCAAGAGGTTCCTCCTGTAGAAACGTTCTTGAAAAGTTCCCACTGGTACAAACACAGCTGAAGTTCTTGAAAAGGTTCCCACAGTGAAAATTCACTTAACATTCCTGCATTGGAAATGTCCCTAAAGTTCCTAAAGGTTTCCTGTGTTGCAAAACAAATAGAAGGTTTCCTAAAAATTGTCCAGTGGAATTGAGCATAAGACGTTTCTCAGTCTGAAATGGACCTAACGCATTCCTGCTGTAACGTGAATCATCACTACGAAATAAAAAAAGCCACCTCAAGTTGTCTTATTTATAGCCGTAAATTAATGGTTGATGGTTAAGCATAAAAGGTCATTGTTATCTCTATTCAGTCACGTTAGTCACTTATCCAGACTTTTGTAAGCGAGGAATTTTACGTAACTGACCTTCACAAATTTGAGTTGAATAACTGTGGAAGTTCCTTCTGTGGAAATTCACCTTTTTGAGTGCAAATATTTCACATTTTGGATTACAATTGATGACTTGTCTGTCCTATTAGGGGAAAATATCGAACAGAACGCTTTAGTAGGGTGACATGAATGTGGACGAATTCAAACACACACACACACACACACACACACACACACACACACACGTGGCATCTTGCTATCCTTGTGAGGACCTGGGAGATAATTATTAATGGACCTTATTAATGCTATGCTAGAACCAAATATAATCATAACCTTAACCTGAATAACCAAAAGGAAACATTTAGGCTCTTTTAGTTTATTTTTATTAAATAAAAGCTGATGTTTTTTTATTTTATTTTTTTTAATATATATATATATATTCCTTGTGGGGACCAGGCAAATGTCCCCACAAGGTCAAAACTGTCAGATATTCCAGATATATTCCACCCAACACACACTGCATTACGGTTATGTGCTCATAATCAAAGGGAACATTTCATGAATGATTTTGTGTGTGTGTGTGTGTGTGTGTGTGCGTGCGCTTTGGTGTTTTAAAGCAAGATTATTCTAACGATGTTTTGCTCCTTGCCGAGGAAGCTCACCCCACACACGTGCACACACAGAGATGGGAGGTATTTGGGAGGGAAATGAGTGTACCATTACCCACAATTCCTGAGGAGCAGGTAAGTGCGATATTTCCCATGAGGATTCAAGGAAGCTGAGTGTGTGAGAATGCCAATGAGGAGAGAGAGGGAGAGACTGAGAGAGATGGGGAGGGGAATGGGGGGAGAGTGGAGGTTAAGGAGGCTGATAGATATTAACACACACACGGTGTGAGAAGTGAGAGAGAGAGAGAGAGAGAGAAGTGGGGGAGGGGAGAAAAGAGGAGTGTGAAGGAGGATGCAAGAAGCAATATGGGGGATGAGAATAGATAGTGAGAGGAAAAAAGATTGAGAAAGACTCAAAGGGAATCCCAGAGAAAATCCCCTGCAGGTGCTTCATGTCCGGATAGGTGTGTGTGTGTGTGTGTGGTTTTCTGAGAGCATAACACTGTGACCTCATTAGTCAGTGCGGCCGCTCCCATCTCTGTGCCACTGTGTGTGTGTGTGTGTGTGTGTGTGTGTGTGTGTGTGTGTGTGTGTGGAAATACCGGCCTTGGCATTGTAAATGGACAGCAGAAGGGCATGCTGTTACATTTGCTCAATGAGTCTAGACCACACACACAGGTTCTCTAGTGTGCAGGTGCTGTCCGCTACTGTCGCGTCCATCATGACATCATCAAACGGCAGCTGGAATTCAAATTTTCAAAAACGTACATACCACCAATCACATGACTGAATAACTACAGCCGTTTTGCTGTGTCAGAAGCCTACGTTCACACTAGCGAGTGACAAAAAGCGAACGCGTTCCCAGCGACATTTGAATTACGAGTCTCGGTTATATGCAAATTAGCTATGATGCGGTAAAGCATCGATGCAAACGATAGGCTCGAATGAATCCTCGGACCAATCCTATGGCCTGGGAGGTGCGACATTTGTTTAATTCCCCACTTAGCAACTTTAGTTCCTACCTGCAGTTAGTTCATATTTACTCTTTAACATACAAAAACGAAAGAAAATATATCACAGCACTGGTTGCACCTTATTCTGATGTATGTTACCTCTCATTAAATATTTATAGTCATTTCGAAAAAACAAAGCTTTGAAGGAAGTAGCAGAGATCTATACGGCTACTACTGTTTCTCATTTGAACTTATCGCTACACACCAACAAGAGACAAACTACATGCGACACGAGTGCCTTGTCACATGCTACTGTGACTGTATGACAGCAGAGGTTTGATTTCTACAAAAAGCAGTAGACAAAAAAAAAAATCATTAGCTATCCAACTGGCAAGTAAAATTTCCAATGTGATCCAAAATTGTATTTTTCATGTTTGGCAGGTAAACCTGAACGACTAGGCTAAAAAGTGGTAGCTAGCATAATATGATAATGTAATAATTGCAAGCTAGTTAGCTAGTTCAAATAAATATATGATTATCAGTATGTGGTGTTTTATACCTTGCATAACACAAAATATTCAAATCCAGCTAGCGTCTTAATTTATTCAAAGCCAGCTAGCGTCTTAATTTATTCAAAGCCAGCTAGCGTCTTAATTTATTCAAAGCCAGCTAGCGTCTTTATTAAAAATTCAGCTAGCGTCTTAATTTTCTCTCAGCGTTTAACCACGAGGACACAACTGTGTCTAGTAACCTGGAGAGTTATAAAGCAGCTTTGTAGTCTTGTCATTGTTTCCACGAAGCTCCATCTTATCAGTTTTATCAGTATCAGTTGAAGAGATTGTTTGTGGTCTGTGTATGCAGGGAAATCCACGTAGTAAAATGCGTTGTACCGGCGGACAGGTTGCGCTGTGGCCCATGTGTGTAGTGCAGCAGGCGGTGAGATTCGGAAGCTTGCTCTATAGCTACGGCATCAAGGTACATCTTACCACCATGAAGTTTAAACATGCACACCAAATGTTTGTTTTGTGAAAGTCAATAAGGAATATTTCTTTTGTTTTCCTTTGTCTGGTTGTCTAGCTGCTGCTAATCCCAAAAGTCTGTTAGGTTAGATTTCCCTGATAACTGTACTTTGATGAGAGAAGTGCACACTTTTAGGACACACTATTAGCCCCAATTTTCCTGTATGACTGTCCAGTCAGGCTCTATATGTCCATAAAACAAGAATATACACAACAATTACACAATACAATATATACAAAAGATATTACCGGTATTTTATTCCTCATAAAAGAACATAGTTTTGTACCTTTTTTTTTCCCCAAATATGTTCTGCTTTGGAAAATCCAATACAGATTTAACCTCTAAATATGAGAACTTTTCTGAAACATCTTTGAAGGTGGTAAACGAGAGCGAGAGACCCACACAACCAAGTTCAAAGAAAACCGTTCAGCTCTATATGAACACAGATTTAAAAAAAAAAAAAAACTGGCATGGACCGATATTAACTGGAGCCTTGAAACCAAAGAAAAGCAAGATCTCACATACAGCCTTCTGAACTGCGTCGACTGCGATTGATTTTCGAATTGATTTTAAGGTTTTTTTGGCTGGTTTATGAAGCTTTTAATAGATTCACACCAGGGTACGTTAGAGATCATCTTGCAGGGTGGGTTTCGAGCTATGACCTCACATTCTCCGGAGGATTAAAGTTAAAAAATAAAATAAGTGTGGAAGAAGTGTTCTGATATGATGCACCATGTATAATATTAATGTCTATTAAGTATATATTTTTGTGTATTGTATGTATTGTAATGTCAGGTAATGCCGCACTGAAACTCCGGAAATAAACGGAATTTTTAGAATTTTGAAAAATTCAAAACAAGGAATGGAAATGTTCAACGTTCTTGAATATGCAATATTAAGATTCTTTACTATTTTTAGGTTACAATTTAAATGTAAACAAATTTGTGACACTGTCCATGTTAACTCCTTTGTACAAATGGTCAGATTTTCCTTGTGTCTCATCCGTTCCATTGAAGCATGTGACCAGACGACACTCCGATGGGAGAGAACAAGAGCTACTTTTCTCGCTCATCATTTTCTAGCATCATATTAATGAGAAATCCAGAGACGTTGGTGCAAAAGCTGGACTGAAAGTCCCTGAATGTAATGCAGTTTTACGACTCGGTTCCGATGAGTCAGGGCAGATATTCAGCTCCGCTAGTTAGTGATCTACGAGATGACAAGCACGCCTTTATTCCTTACATAAAACATTGGAAACATAAGGTGTTCATTCTCTATGTATCTCTCTACAATACACACATACTGTAATTGACCCCATTTATCATAAGCTTTGTGTATAAACTGTGTTTGCAAAGATAAATGAATAACACAAGTACAAGGTCTCAACTGTGTCTGTGTTATTTATAAATCAACAAGGTCACAACCTGCATTGATTGTCTGGGCCAACCCAAAAATATAACATAGCAAAAGCAGCCTGGCCAGAAAACAATCAGGTTTCAGGTTTTTCATTTTTTATGAGGACCATATGTCCCCATAAAGTAGGAATACCTGACTGTGTGTGTGTGTGTGTGTGTGTGTGTGTGTGTGTGTGAGAGAGAGAGTGATTTATTAATACTGAGGTCACAACCTGCATCGATCGTCTGGTCTGATCCAAAATTTGAACATGACAAAAGCGGCTTGGCCAGGTTTTAAGGTTTCTTGAGCTTTCTGAGGACCTACCTAATGCCGAGGTAAAATAGGAATACCTGACAGACTGTGCGTGCGTCCCCACAATAATAGGAATTTATGGCAGGTTTGACCTTGTGGGGACATTTGGCTGCTCCCCAAAAAAAAAAACTGCAGCTTTTATTTAGAAAACTAAAAAAGCCTAACAAAGGCTAAACTAGAAAGTCAGGGTTATATTTCAGTTTAGCATAGCATTAATTAGCTACAGTAATCATTATGCCAATGAAAGGTACGTGAAAGGAGGTGTATGTGCCACGTCTCAAGTATCAGAAATTATGAATGTCCTGTTGAAAAATAACAGAATCTTGTGAGTGACAGAATGTGCCAAACAGAAGCGGTGTGCTATTCTGACATCCTACTTAGCACGCTAATATGCGGTTTGGGACGGAAACGTAGACTGATGTATGTGCATCTGATATGTATGCTGCTCAGCAAATGCTGAACACACAAATTCAATGAGACCACAAGAATAAAACCTGATTGGTCTCTCTCTCTCTCTGTGTGTGTGTGTGTGTGTGTGTGTGTGTGTGTGTGTGTGTGTGTGTGTGTGTGTGTGCTTTCGTGCTTTCGTGCATGCGCATGAGTGTTAGATGAAATGTGGCACAGACTTCAAACATGCTCAGAATGTTATTGAAAGAACGAGGCTGTCAGGCCGACACACACACACACACACACACACACACACACACACACACACAGTCAGAATATAAACAAGGCATGCTGTTTAGAGTACTGCAGTTCTCTCTATGCATAACTGCTCATGACATACACACACACACACACACACACACACACACACACTCACCACAAATGCACACAGTTCTAGACCACTGCTTGGAAATAATGATCAGATCTCTGATGTCATCCTGGAATACAATCAGTTGTTACAATCACTTACGTGATTGGTCCATTAATCTTACTGACTCTTAAACATGAACTCTGGTCTCTTATTATTACATCCTGCTAAAGATGAGCTCCGATTGGTTTGTCAGTATCACACACTGTTAAATCCGAGCTCCGATTAGTCTGTTAACATTACAGACTTAATGACAACCTCTGATTGGTCCATTCACATTTATACTGTTGAACACATGCCCTGATTCGCCCGTTAATATTCCAGCCTGTTAAATCTGAGCTCTAATTAGTCCGTTAATATTCCAGCCTGTTAAATCAGAGCAATGATTGGTCCGTTAATATTCCAGGCTGTTAAATCAGCGCTCTGATTGGTCCGTTAATATTCCAGGCTGTTAAATCAGCGCTCTGATTGGTCCGTTAATATTCCAGCCTGTTAAATCAGAGCACTGATTGGTCCGTTAATATTCCAGGCTGTTAAATCAGCGCTCTGATTGGTCCGTTAATATTCCAGCCTGTTAAATCAGAGCACTGATTGGTCCATTAGTATTACAGGTCTATTTACAGTCTTTCAAATATCAATGATAATTATATTTGAATTAAACTTACTATCATTGTTTTAATTAACTCCTGAGAGAATGAACTTTTATAGTGTTCCAGGACAAAAAAAAAAATTCAGGAGTTTCTTCAGAACTGTAGATTTAATTCGTCACTGTAGGTGTTATTGAAACATCTGAAGGTGTTAATTGATCAGTGATGTTAATTTGACACTGTAGAATGGTAACTCGGCATTGTCCGTTTTAATGTTTTAATAATGTGCGCCTTAAAACACATGCAAGCTTGATAATGGATCGTGTCAAGCAAATTAGCATGCGTTCTCCGATGTGCGCATTTTAAATGACCATTTTGGGTTGTTTCGAACTAAAATGAAAAATACAGGGCGGAGTCAATGCAAGTAGCTTAAGTTAGCATCAAGCAACACAATTTACTGCAGCGTGAAGGTTATTTCTGAAAAGGCAACTGCGTGCACAAAGTAATATATTTCTATTTACATTTTGTTAGTCTCTTTCCAGCAATTGTAAACAAAATAAAATTTTAAATAATGAAGATGTTTAACAAAATTATGCCTCGGTATCTCAATGATCAGAGAGTTTATTAAAATGACGACTTAATATTACAGCGGTAAAGTTTCGTAGTAGATATTCACTGCACGTTCACACAACGATATTTGTTTGTATTAATTCATGGATTTGTGTTGGTTTGCTTTCTTTCTTTAATAGGACTGATTTTTGTAAAATTTTCTCCAACTTTGTGCGTGGCATTAAAGTAAATAAACGATATGCTAGTCCGTATTTCAAAAAACAAAAAAAACAAAAAACGCAGTCACCAATTATGCGATTTTTCTGAACCAACTGGATTTTCATGAATGCCTCATATGTTGCGTAAATGCTCCTGCGAACAATTTACGGAATAATTCGTTCGTATCCAGCTTGATAAACACAGTATTTGTAAATCACTTGCAACACGCCCCCTTTTTGCGCACGTAAACTAGCGTGTTTTAGCACCGTAGGAGTTAACGCAACATCGTAGGCATTCGTTCGACGCTGTAGCTTCTAATCAGCGCAGCGTGTTATGCTTCATCGTTGGATTTGTATATCTGAACATGGAATTGTGTATTTTATTTATTTATTTTTTTTAAACGTACGGTTGCTTTTGACGGATCGATAGCATTGCTATCACTCGTGTTGCTTTTGCTCCTTGTGTTTTGTTTTGGGACCGAACCTCAAGTCTCCATTATCATAACTGTGAAATATGACATTATAAACAACAATAATGACAGCATAAAATATGAAATATGCTTTCCGTAGGCATCTGGGTGAAACCAGAGTAATAAGTTCCCTCTGCGTCTTTATTTAGCTTCCAGCTTTCTTTCTCTCACATGCAAGCACGCACTGTGCTCAGTCGTAAAGTGTGTGTGTGTGTGTGTGTGTGTGTGTGTGTGTGTGTGTGTGTGTGTGTATAAGTAATGAACAGATGTCTCGTGGTACTCCTGCGCTCAGGAGAAAAGTGTTGAACAGGAACCTGCTGCTGCTGATGTCGCACGCCACAGACGCCGAGGAGAAAGCCTTCTTCTGCAGACAGGGCCATGTGGACATGTCTGTCCTCTTTTTTTCTTCTCTTCTCTTCCTATTCTATTTCATTTCCTCTCTCTTTTTCTATTGATGCCTCTCTTCCCTCGTTCTTCCCATTTCTCTGTAGCTAGCATTTCTCGCCTAGCTGGTTGTGCCATGTTTTTTTTTTTTTTTTTTTTTTTTTTTTCCTGCTTTGTATCTCGAACACACGTCATTCCGAGGGAAGTCGGACGCAGCGTTTTGTCGTGTCATGCCATGCTGATTTCGCATCAGTTGCACGAGTAGGGGGCGTTTTCTTTGGTCGGGAATTCTTAGTTACGATCTGTAGTCGAATGCAGCATTACCAAAACATCCCTGGGTAAGACGATGAACAGATACAGCTTCGTTCAGGGGAACTGTAAGTGTCTTGCTAAAAATCAGAATTAGATTGTGAACGCGCACGTGTCGGAGTGACGCCTCTAGAATCCAGAATGGACGCAAATGCGTCTTTTGTAAAGTGTAATTTTCATTCTTCATGTAAACACTGAAATCGTCAGTTAGTACGTTGTCAGTAGACGTGATGCGATTAGCTACGAATTTAGAAAAAAAAATCTTATAGAAGGAGTGTCTGTGTGTGTCTGTGTGTGTCTGTGTGTGTCTGTGTGTGTCTGTGTGTGT
>CM040988.1:2381900-2405080 GCA_022985145.1 Pangasius djambal | reverse complement strand
AAAAAAAAAAAAAAAATCACGTTCGGTGTCTAATGTGCAAATCCAGCATCTAGCGGGTATACACTTTAAAAGCGTACTTCCTACTGAAAATTTTAAAGTTCACATTTATGAACCAAGAGCACTCAAACGTTTGCAAAACAGCTGCCTTCTGAAAGTGAACTGCAAATTTCTGATGTTAATTCAAATCATTTACATTTTTTTTGTGTAACAATTTTAACAAACAATCCAGATACGGAGTGATTGATTTCATTGTACTTTAGCTTCTAATTAATATTAGGAAGTTACTTTAGCTAATAAAGTAGCTTCCTAATATTAGCTTTATGTTGTTTAAGTGCTTTTCTCCTGCTATACAAATTTTGCTCTGCTGCATCTAGAGGAGTTTGTCGAGTGAAAAATAGGCTCGTTAACTCTGTAAAAGTTCCAACTTATTTCATATCACTACTATTAACTATTATTATTACTATTGTTATTAATAGCTACAGTGAATACTGTAAGTATGGATCAATCCAACACTTTAATTAAAGTTAATAAGAGCTAAAAGGTTTTCTGAAATTAGCTTCATGCAGCTTTCTTCAATGCTGTAAGAGTTAATGCTGCAGATGTTGGTTTATTACTGATGAGGATAATAAGCGTAGGGTGTTCAAATTCGTTTAACTTTCATTTCTAATTTTTTCCCATGCTGATCATGCAGTATGTGCGATACGCATAAAAACCACATTTCTTCAAAAAAAAAAAAAAAATCAAGATATTAACATGTTATGAATAACCTAGTGATAAATTTCTAGCTGTATTTTAATATTTTGTTTGTTTCTTATTCAGTACAGATTTTGCTACACGTTATATCACGATAGTTTGTGCCACAGGTTACAGAATGTTCATGACGAATTTTTATATTTACGCATATTTAACAAAAATGATTAATGTCTCTGTACAGTTTTGGGACATCGTACTTGGTCTTGTAATCGTAAGAGATACAAAGAATGCTAAATGCTAAAGAAACATATATCCAAGGGATACTATATTGAATGAGATACTATAATTGTCATGATATACTATCATAAAAAAGTATGATCACATCCATTTGTTATTTATTTGTTATAATCTGCACTGACATTGTAAAACTCTACATTAAAAATAATGTAAAATCTGATTGCAGTTGGGTTTTTGTGTTATTTTTTTATTTTTTTATTTTTTTTTTTATTTTTTTTAAGCCTGCAGTCTTTTTGGATGATGTCATTTATACGGCCAAAGCAAAACAGCAAAGCTTTAACGTATAACTTTTCCCGGTTTAATTATCACGGTGTATCATCATACCCGATATATCGCCCCGGCCCTAATTAAAATCTATTCAGCGATTTTCAATTTGCGGCGTTTGTGCTTCGCCGAGCCCGCCGCGGTTTGGAAACGCTTGTCTACACACACAGGTATGCAAATCATGATGTGAATGGTGGATAAAGCGCATTGTGCCGTGTGTGTGTGTGTGTGTGTGTGTGTGTGTGTGTGTGTGTAAGAGTGAGATAGAGAGAGAAGATCATGCTTGTATTGTGATTTAACATCGGCACTGAGGCCTGGAATTGCTTTCTTTAGTGTTGACAAATTGTGACACTTACTCGCTGATGTAGTGACAAAGTGAAGGGTGAATCGGTTTTACACTCCACACACACACACACACACACACACACACATATATATATATATATATATATATATATATATATATATATATGTGTGTACACGCACACACATACACTTGTTTCTCTCTCTGTAGTGATGAAGAGCTTACAAAAAGGGGGTGTATACTAAGACAGACGTTAGTGAGCTATGCAGATCACACACATGCAAATACACACACAAACACACAGCTCACTGGAGCATATAGGGCGTCATTAGTTAAGGTGATTCAGCTGCAAAGTTGAGATTGATTGGAATTCTCTCTAAGCATCTGATAAGAAATTTACAGAAGATACGTACGTAAGAGAAAGATAGTGAGATTTATGTATGGCTATAGTGTACTATCTATCTGTGTGTGTGTGTGTGTGTGTGTGTGTGTGGAGAGAGATTTTCATCAAGGGATTTTATGCCACAAACTGCTTTAACGCTTTTAGATGAGAGGAAATACATAATAGCAGATAAAGTGTCAATGTCATCTGATGTCCATCAGAAACAACGTCCCGTCAATAAGAGGTTTCTTGTTGTGTCATGTGACCACTTAATTACCACTTAATTACAGCACCATCGTCTTTAGTTAGAGGACGAGTCACTGGGTGAGCGATATGATTTAATAACTTATCGTAACTGTTATAATCACGCTTTGTCTGCGAGTATTGTTGGTATTCTGAGTAATTTCACAATATCACCTAATACTCAGTGTAACATTGGCATGCGTGTGTGTATCTATTAAGTGTTAATACCACCGCACTTCTGAATTCTTGATTCTGATTGGTCAGAAGGTGTTGACGAATTTTGCATTCCAGCCATGACAATGCTGGGAACACGACTAAATATATTTATTTATTTATTTATTTTTGTATAATTAACTCTAAGAGTTAAAGTCTTAACAGGAACTAACTTGTAAAAGAAAGTATAAATATTTGCAAACATAATTAACACATTTTACTGTACTGTTTGCATCAGCTTGTATGCTTGTGCATGAAATGTCTCCGATGGAGTAAAAGAGACTGCTGGTGTGTGTGTTGGTCTAATTTAGGACATTCGGTTTGATGAAGCAGAAGCAAGCCCACATATAATTTAATTAATTACATACTGTACGTATACATATAATTATGATAGACGAATAAGTTCTTCGTTTCCCGTTTTCAAGATGTCCAACAGGTATCATTATGCTGTCAGTCTTGTGTGTGTGTGTGTGTGTGTGTGTGTGTGTGTGTGTGTGTGTGTGTGTGTGTGTGTGTGTTATTTGGCTCTTTGTGAAGAAATAAATGTCCTCAGAATCACCAGTTCCTCACAAAACAATGTTTTTATTTTATTGTTTATTATTAAACATACAGATTTTATTTTGTTATAAGGTCCTCATAAAGATAGAAAAACGTGTGTGTGTGTGTGTGTGTGTGTGTGTGTGTGAGAGACTCTGCATCAAAGGCTTAGAAACACATGCGTGCGCACACACACGCGTGTATTCAAGGGACTCGAAATCAGGTCCCCAAAGGGTTTGAACCGTGAAGAGCGCAGAGTTCACTCTGATAGCCGTAATTACCCATAGTGCATATCCCCACTGCAAGACACACACACACACACACACACACAGATTTTTACACACACACACACACAGATTTATACACACACACACACACACACACACACACACACAGAGATTTATACACACATTCATACACATGTCAAGGACAGTAAGGAGAAAAGTGATGAGAAACAAACAAACATATCTCTCTCTCACACACACACACACACACACACACACACACACACACACACACTTAAATGTTTAGCAGCTGTCTGCACAGTGGCCTACTTGTGTATGTGTAGGCATGTTTTGATATCTTGGTGGTGACTAAATGTCCTCACAAGGATAGGAATAGCTGGCAGCTTTGAGTTTATGAGGACATTTCCCACGAGGTTCCCATGAGACAACATTAACAAAAACAAACCAAAAAAAAAAAACAACTTTTAAAAACTATTTAAAACCGTAAAAGAGCGAAAAGGTTTCCTTTCGGTTACTGAGGTTACGAGTAGGGTTAGGTTTAGGTGTAGCAGATCATTAATTAGCTACAGTAATAATTATGTTATTGGAAAGTCGTCACAACGATAGTAAGATATAAGAATGAGTAAGTACTTAAGTCTTTCTACTAACATTTACATTTATATGTTTACTATACGCTGTAGATTTCCACAATAAAATTCATAAAACGTTATGAAAATATTTACCAAATGCAATAATTGGTTGTACTTTCACTTAAAATTTTTTAGTTTATTTTATTTTTTTTAACATTTTTCTCCTATTATTGTGTGTTTAACAAGCTGCAGCTGCAATACGGTGTGTTTAATTTGTGTTAAATTCCAGGTGTCAGTTGTATCCTACATAATTAATAAAGTAATTTACCTGCCACTTTTAACCTGATATTATTCTTGTGTATTAACACTCTGACCAGTGAGAGTGCGTAATGAAATATTTAACGTAAAGTGAAATGACTGGTGTTTTCAGGTGTGCGTTTTGGATGTTAATCGTATCATACGGCCAAGTAAAATTCCACAAAACACTTAGCATCTCATTTGTAATTTCTGTATTCGCACAAGGAGTTTCTCTTAGACTCCAGTTAAAAACGAAAAGGATATAAATATACATTCAATTCATTCATTCATGTTCATTCGTCATTATTCATAATATATAGAATAAGGTTCAGAATATACAATAAAATGATTTGAATATACAAAATGAAAAGGGAAAAATTCGCCTATAATGCATTAATTAATTATGTACATGTTTATGTATGTCCAGTGACTTTTTTTAAAATAACCAAATAAATCATATTTTTGGTCATGAATTATTAATATTACATAATTAATAAAGTATTCATTCAGTCAGAAGGCAGTCCCGGAAGTTCAGCTACAAAGTTAATATTTATGCGCTCAAATACATTATCGTTTCTATAGCAACAACTCAAACAGGGACATGGATGGTGGACGTTCGAAATAATAAGTTTTCACCATATAAGGAGATGTTTGTTTAATATTTATAGAAGGAGTCTCCAGTGTCAGAGGTAAAGCTGTAACTTAAAGTTTTCCGATATGGCAAAGTCTTCAGAATTTTTTCAAATTTGTCTGCATTTTTGTCTTTTTAACTTCGAGAGAGAGAAAAGAAATTGAGGCTGGTGAAGGATCGACTGTTTGTAGCTGCAAAGGAGGAACAGGAACTCACTTGCTTTGCGGACTTTACACAACATTAAATGTAGCTATAAAATGTAAGAACATTGTCAAAGTATTGTGGTATAAGAGGAATAAACACTTCAGGACATGCTGTTATTGGGAAATAATCAACGATGGAATTTTTTAATATATACTGCCAGTTAGCAGTAACATTTATTTATTTTTATGTAGCTATGTCCAGGTCTTTAACTCTGTGGTGTGGTGAGACATCAGTCCATCGTCCAGGCTTGTTAGAACACAGTCCGTGATGAAAATCACCAACACATTGCTCAAGTTTATGGCTGTAGCCGTGATCGCGGCTATTCTGCAGATAGCATGGTTAGCTTCCTGGTTATTCCAGGTACTCACAGAGAAGATGACCTGTATGCTGATGCACTCTTCTCCAGTAACCCATCAATATGTCAGTAACCCCAAGTTAAATTAAGTCATACAGGGAGTTTCTGTCAGTGTGGTGTGTAAACATGAATAATTCCAATATCCAAGGAAATCCATGCAGTGAAAATAAAATGAAGCATGAGACATGAGGCAGGATGATGGATGGCTGCTTGATTTTTGCATGATGCAGAACAGATGGGATGAGAGCGGGAGAGACACCTGTTGCCCAGTGTTGCTAATTGCTAATAAGGTCTGGGTATAAAAGGCAGCACTCCAGTCCTGATTTAAACATGCCCTAATCATCTTTCACCGAAGCCCATTCCACTGTCGGCTCGAGTCGATATCATTGCAGACTCTAAAGTGGGGAAGAGCGCAGATTACCCAGAAGGCATCTGTTTCAAGATGGCAGACAAGACTGGATCAATAGTGTTTAATGTTTCATATCTATAACGTTTGATTGTGTTCAGACGGAGTATGCATAGGACAAATCCTCCATGGTGTTGTTACGGTGTCGCGTTTAGTTACGGCGTGTGATCAGCAGCTCACGGAGCCCCTAAGGGGACATGGTGATGGGACAAAATATGAGATGGGAGGAAAATGTATATTTCAAAAGAGAATGCAAATATCTTTGTTTTAGATAAGTTTCTCGGGGGAAACGCTAAAGTTTTGCGAGCAAACGCAAAAGTTTTGTGAGCGAAGGCAAAAGCACTAGGCAAGAAATATAAATTTAATTTAAATTTAATATAAAAAAAAAAAGAAAAGGCAAAAAATATAAATTTTCCTTCCATCTCATAATTTTTTCCATCACCATGTCCCCGTAGGTTCTCCGTAGCAGCTACCTCACTGCTGAGTTTTTCAAAAATACTGATTAAAAATGGATTTTTTTCTTTTTTCTTTTTTTTGGGCTCTGTGCAGTGCTTTTCCTCGCATCCGCTCTCAATTTCATCTCGTAATGATAAAGTGATTAAATACTGAAAATTTTATGAAAAATGCCATTCTGAAAAAATATCATTCGGTAAAGATCCTGTCGTATCTTTGTGGGAAAAGCGGTTTTTCTTTTAACGTAATGTAACGACACTCCAGGAAGTGTTTTCCAGGAAGGGAGTCTTAGGTATGCTATCGAGGTCGGCCTACATGCATATCATGGTCATGTGATATACTAATGAATAAGCCACGCCCCCCACAACAAGTGCTTGTAACAAAGGTCAAGTATTGTACTGAAGTGCACGTAGTACATGTGATGTATGTTTGGGAGTACATCGTAAAAGCCACGCCCATTTCTGTGATTTATACATAGATCACTTATACCGTACACATTGATCATAATTACTATATGGAAATATAATAATTATATAGTATGAAAATCTTTATTCCACAAAGACACCACTAGGTTGTGTGTCTTTAAATGGCTGATTAAAACCACGATATCATGAAATCGTGATATTTTTAGAGTAGGCTGTCATACTGTGACAATGTCAATCCCACTCCTTTCAAATCTGTAACTAAGGAGTTAAGGAGTTCCGCTAGTCATCAAAGTTCGGCTAGCAAACGAGCAAGCTAACTAGCGAACCGGCAAATTCCCAGCGTGTAAACCGTAACCGATCCTAAACAAACAGCACTTAAGTAAAATAACATGGATATTATCGTGACTATTGACGTGCTAATAGTTGTTCAGTGGTTCTAAGCTAAGAGCAGTGTTTGCCAAAAGGCTGTAGTAGTGGTTAGTCCATTAAGCAAATTACTGCTTCCTGTCATGTCCCAACGTGCTAATGATGTAATTTACTTGAATTAGCCATGAAACGCCATTAGCTAGATAAACAAATCAGGAGTACATAAATTGTAGGTGTTCACTACTACATAGTCATTAAAAGACACACACACACACACACACACACACACACACACACACACACAGAGACCACATCCCGTCCATCGCTTGCTGATTCAGTCCTCCAAGGCGGCTTGTGGCACATGCCCTATATTTATGGAAGAGTCTGGAAAATGCACTGCCGTTTGCCAGCAACAGAGAGTGTGTGTGTGTGTGTGTGTGTGTGTGTGTGTGTGTGTGTGAGAGAGAGAGAAAGAGAGAGAGAGAGAAAGGGAGAGGGGTAGATGTATAATGTTACAGACTGGATTTTGCAAATGAAAGACAAGAGCTAGGAGACAGAAACGTGTTCGGAAGCCAAAGAGAGAGGGATGTATGGAGAGACAGAGAGACAGAGAGAAAAGAGAAAGATCAAGTTTCCGAAGCAGATCCGGTTTTAAAAATCTCGTAGGCCGGCTTTGTGGTGCACGCTGCGTAACTGATCAAGGGAGACTGAAAAGAGGAAAAGAATTGAGGAGAAAGAGCTCAGAGCTGTCTTTTAATTCCATCCTTTTTTTATTTCATCAAAGTTAATCGGACATTTTACTTTATTTAGCTAATCTGTAAAACACAAAAACACATCATTACAAATATTGGACACTACTGTATGCAGGGTTTTTTTTTTTTTTTTAGTATTACAAAAATGATTTTTTGCTTAATTATTATGATATCAGAGTGCTGTTAAATTCTCGAATCTGATTGGTCAGAAGGTGTTCATTTCATTTTTTTTTTTTTTTTATAATTACGCACTACGTATTGTTCTGATACGTTATCTTTTCTAGAATAACAACCTATACAGGGACTTGTAAGGTGTGTAATCGTTGATATGGTAAGGAGTCTCCAGTGTCAGCGCTTTGTCACTTCAGTAAGTTTTCAGGACAGAGGAGTTTACACTTTGAATTTCTTGGTAACATTAAAAGCTACGTGTTTTGTTTTTTAAAT
The DNA here is from genome assembly GCA_022985145.1 of Pangasius djambal. Lineage (NCBI taxonomy): Eukaryota > Metazoa > Chordata > Actinopteri > Siluriformes > Pangasiidae > Pangasius > Pangasius djambal. Next base: position 2,397,000 of record CM040988.1, on the reverse strand, counting down.
TATTATCTTCAAGAGCAGAGAGGCTGGTGAGGGAACAACTTGTCCCATGGATGTTCCACAACATTAAGTGTAACTATAAACAGATAAAAACTATGATCTCATTATTTAATTGATATATACTTGTAATGATGTGGTATAAGTGGAATAAAACAGTTCAGAAATAAATATGGTTTATGAGATTTGGGTTTTGAGATTATGTACATTATTTAAAAGTTGTATTTTGGTATTTAAAGCTAACATTTTTAGCAATAATGTTAATATTATATTCACTGTAAAATAGATAGAGAAAATATCTTGAAAATGGGAAAATGTATCTAATGTTTCTTATTATGAGATTATTATTAATCAAATATCAGATTATTCAGCTTGTTTTTACTCATTTTAAGCTTGAAACTTTCTCATTCTATTGTCAAATCATTTGATTCTTTCTAGGAATAAAATTTGCAAAATTTAGTGTTTTAGTTTAAAAAAAAAAAAAAAAAGGTCTAGAAATATGTTTAATAATCCTATATTTGGTTTAGTATAATCTTATAGGAAATACTAGATAAATATGACTCCACGTAAGATATTTTCACTTGCTAAGGGTTGGCACTTTTTCGGTAACATGACAAGCTGCGTTGTTTTTTTTTGTTTGTTTGTTTGGGTTTTTTTTGACTTATTGACTTAAAGTGAAATGAGAGAGAACGACTGTTTATAGCTGCTATAACGTAAGTGATAACATGAAATAACTTGCTTTGCGGACATTCCACAACATTAAATGAAATTGTTTTTCATCCACGTAATTCATTACGTGCAATAAAACCCTTGCGTGTTGCGTACAAAATTAGCATACGAGTCTGAATGTGCAGTTAGCAGCAGTGTGTGTGTGTGTGTGTGTGTGTGTGTGTGTGTGTGTTGCTCTGAGCTGTATAGGCAGTGTTTCTAGTTACGTGGTTTTCCTGCATAATTTAGATACGTACTTTAGAGCAGCCTGTTCTACTGTTTTTTTTTGTTTGTTTGTTTGTTTGTTTGTTTGTTTTTTTATTCATTCTCATAGATTTGTGCGTGTGTGTGTGTGTGTGTGTGTGTGTGTGTGTGTGATTTTAGGACCTTGGTGAAAAGAACTATTTAGGCAAATTGTGTCTTTTTATACTGCTTTTCAACTGCGCTGCTTTTTTCATGTAGATCTGGCGACCTCGGTCATAGCACGTCAGGAACACTTGACTTTTGCCTGGACCAATTTTCAAAAATTCGACCACAAGAAACATGGAGTACAATTTAATTGCACGCTTTTATAGAAAGTGTTTAGTACACAGCAGCCTTTGCATGGAAAACAATTAGCAATCAAATGGCATATTAGCTGTTGTAATGCTTTCCACATCTTTAATAAGAACTTCTGACGTACGTACATCTGGCTCTCTGATGTAAGTAGGTTTTATTTAGTCCATGTGACAAACTTGTGTGTGCGTGTGTGTGTCACCCTGCCAGTGTTCAGCACGTTCACATGCTCATTTCTGCGTATTTTGCAGATTTGCGATCTGTAGTTTAACGGTGTGAGAAGTCCTGGTTTGAAATTTAAAATGATCCGAATCTCCGTCGCACTGTGTTTATTTTATAGATCGTCGCGGCGTTCCTCACATTTCATTCAAATATCCCAATGTTTTAATGGCACGTGTCTTGATTATAGCCTCATACTATACTTTTTATCATCCGTGTAGCCTTTAACAGCTAAGGACACGCTTACTGAAAAATGGCACAATTACAGACCATTGTCTGTAAAAAATGCATATAACATGTACTGTGTGTATTGTGTATTGTACGAGTGTGTTACATAATATATGCGACAAGCTCTTCTTCTGCAACTTTGCTCAGAAACTGCGAGAAACTTCCACGGCCTAATTATCCTCAAACATCAATGTGGAGAATTTTTCCTTCTAATTATTTATCTCCAACATGCCTAGAGGGTACAAGAAACGGAATAAAAGCAGACTTTTCCTCCGCTGAAACTTTAAAAACCATCGCAGTATAGCTGACTTTTTTTTTTTCTCTCTCTTCAGTTTTAGCTAGTGAGTCATTTCCTCTAACACGGCCTCATTCAGCCTCGAACTTTAAACCAGACCGCATCTGTGTTTAGTTACGGGGTTTTGCACTGAGCTACGATTTGTGGACTATTTTTTAATAACATCTCGTTCGTTTGCGTTCACGCATTATTCCCTCAAAACAATTAGGTTCAAGGAATCAAACACATGGTCGAGCAGGAAGTGAGGAAATTAGTTCCTAATCGACGAGACCAATGAGGCTGGGATGAGGTGTGCTTTAACGGCGTAACAGACTTTATTTTACGGTAGAAAGTGCCTTTAAATTGATAAGCCACAGAACGAGCTAAGACTCAAAATGCTTGATGTAAGAACATTAGCGTTATATCCTTATTATATCTTATCTTTGTCTTCTTACAATACAGGGGCATTTCTTGGCAGAAGTTTCATGCAAATATAGACAATACTGTGGTGTCTATGTCTTGCTGATTTGCTCAGTAGTGTGTCTGATTGATGCTAATATGTATAACAGACGTTATGAATGGCTATATCATGCTAATACAGACAATATTGTGTCTATGTCTTGCTAATATGGACCTTAGTGTGTCTGTATCATTACAAAAATTCTGTCTTTAACATACTAATACGAATAATACAAGTTATGAGTGGCTATAGCGTGCTAATACAGACAGTGTTGTGTCTATATCATGCTAATATGGACAACATTTTGTTTATATCGTGCTACTACAGTCAATAGTGTGTCTATAATCTTGCTAATAAGGTCAATAGTGTGTCTACATCATCCTAATATAGATGTTAGTGTGTCTGTATCATGCTAATATGTATAACAGAAGTTATGAACGGCTATATCATGCTAATACAGACAATAATAGTGTGTCTGTGTCAGGCTAATATGGTCAACAGTGTGTCTGTAATATGGATATGGATTGTAGAAGTTATGAATGGCTATAGTTTGCTAATACTGACAAATTTTGTGTCTGTCATTCTAATATGGACAATAATGTGCCTGCAACATGCTAATTAGTGTGTCTATATCATGCTAATATGGACATTAGTGTGTCTATATCATGCTAATATGGACATTAGTGTGTCTATATCATGCTAATATGGACATTAGTGTGTCTATATCATGCTAATATGGACATTAGTGTAAGGATTTCAAGCTAACATCTGGCAAGTACATAGCAGCTAATATTTCTAAGAGCCTGTATATGAATAACAAGCTAATAACATATCCATACGGGGCTAATATGGATAACAGTGTCTACATTGAGCTAATATGGCACTAATAAGGATTCCAGTACACCAAAGTGGCCGATTGTGTGTTGTTTCATAGCTAAAAGGGTGTCAGTATCGATTGCTTTTACCTAGTCTTGGCCAAAAACGCATCTATTTGTCAACATGGAGCTACATTATCAATAGTGTCTACATTAAGCTAAAATAGTGTGTCTATATCATGCTGAGATTGATAATAGTGTAAGAATTATAAGCTAATATTTGCAAGAATATATATATATAGATAATATGGCTAATAGCCTCTGTATAAAGAACGGGCTAATAACACATCCATGCAGTGTTAATATGGATAACAATGTCTTTATTGAGCTCATATGATCGAAAGTGTGTCTGTATAGTGACTGACATAACCATTAGGAATTGTTATTTAAACTACGAATGCTAATCCTGACCTTTAATCTAATCTTATAAACATTATCAGATATTTCTATTTAAATGTATCCTACTGAATATGGCTTTATTTTCAGTTTTGTGAGGCGATTATGAATTTAAATACAAATTATCTCCTTATTGAGACATATGACCCTTATTAGCGCCTTTACTGTTCTTTCTTTATTGACTAAACAGCACAATATTTGTCATAATAGCACCACATAGAGACACATATTCGTCTATATTAGCTCAATAGAGACACTGTTATTTATATGAACACCATATGGATATGCTATTAACTCATTTATCTTCATACAGAGACTATTAGCCATATCGGCAACTATATACCAATGTTAATGTAAAATCTTTACATTATTAGTCATATTAGCATACGGTATCTTGCATACGTTTTCACCCCAGATTTTGTGGAAAAGAATAACACTTAAAATGATGCTACCACCACCATGCTTCACTGTAGGGATGTTATCAGGGTGATGAGCAGAGTTGGGTTTCTGACAAACGTTTCAAAACTTTTCACGTTTGCTAAGTCTCCAACACGCCTTCCGGCAAACTCCGAAAGGGATTTCTTACGGTTCGCCACTCTTCCTTAAAGCTCAAGTTCGGGCTTTTACCACTGGACTCTTGCTTGCTTCTCTGACTAATCCCCTCTTTAACCAGTTACTGGCGTTTGGTGGATGGTCTCCTCTAGGCAGAATCACAGTTGTGCTGTATTCTTTCCGTTCTTTTTGTAATAGATTTAATTGTACTCTGTAGGGTGTTCAGTTTGGGGATAATATTTTCTGACTAACTTCTGATTGATCCTTTTCCAGAACTCTGTCTTGGACTTGTTTTGATTGTTCCTTGGGCCGTTTGTTTAGGGCCATTTGTTCTCTAAGTTCTTCAAGGAACAGGTATATTTAGACACTTTAGCTGACTGGAATTAATTTAGGGGTTTTAAAACAGGAGGGGGGGGGGTGAATACTTGTGCAACTATTGACATTTTTTTTTTTAAATTTGTGAATAATTTTGCAAACTATATTGATTTTCTTCCCTCCCTTCAATATTATGGGCAATTTTGTCTGGATTTGTGATGTATAATCCCAATTAAGTCCATTTCATTTCCAGTACAAAATGTGGAAAAGTTCAAGGGGCGTGAATACTTATGCAACATATATAAATAAATAGACATATTAGCTTGATATTGGTCATAACTGCTGCATAATGACAAATAGATGCACTTTTGTGCCTAGAGTAGGTAAAGCCGATCGATATTGCCACTTTTTAGCGCCATAGCGACACACAGTCGATCTTATTAGCTCCGTACTGATGTGTTATTAGCCATATTAGCTACCTCGACTCGACTTTTTTTTTTTTTTAATAATTCTTCCCTCAAATCTACTTTGATATTCCACACAGCTTGCACCATTTCATCACTGACAGCTCGGATTTCCGAAACAGCTAATGAACTGATGCACTAAAAGGTCAGACTTATTAAAAGACGAAGCTGAAGCCTTGCCCTGATTCCCCCGAAGAGCTCCAGGATCATGGGGCTTTTACGCTAGCCGCTAGCTGTGCCCTGAATTTATCGTATGGTCTGAATTTATCGCTTGCGTTTTTAGCCAGCACGCTAATTTTCACGATAACGGCCTATTCGTCACTTTGTTGATTAAAGCAAACACAATCTAACGCTTTCCGAAGGGGACAGCATCTTTTTTTTCTCTTTCTTTTTTTTTTTTTTGCTTTGACAGAAATATTAGCGTTTGCACAAAATAAATGCTACAAGACTAACACAAACTAGTATAATAATTACATTCAATGTTCTTTCTGTCTGAAGCCCGGAGCTGGAAAATAAACTTCAATCCTCATCTCGTTTGGTTCCTTGACAAATCTCAGGACGTTAACAAGGTTTGTAGTGATTCATCGTTGCTGAAAGTGCCGAATCGTACGCCGCACGCACAAAATGTAGCTTTAGCGTAGCATTAGTCTCCTCTGTATATTATTAGCTGCTTGATGTGAGAGATGGAGTGTAAGATTGAGTGATATGGGAAGTGTTAGCATGAGCGGATGAGTGAAGAGCTGTGAGGGAGGGAGCGACAGAATGGAGCTGTTACGGAGTGAAAGCAGGCGCAGTCAATGTAGGCTGGTCAATCAGTGTCAAAAGAAATAGCACTTCTAAAGAACCATTCATCTATATATGTGTGTGTGTGTGTGTGTGTGTGTGTGCGCGCATTTGAGCCGAGTTGATTGTTCACTCATTCACTTTCCCCTTCTTCTTCGCTCCTGCTGTGCTACACACACACGTACTTACCGAGACGCCGTGGGATGCGTAAGCTATAATTTTACCCGGGCTGCGTCCCAAACCACACTCGTATTTCGGGAAGTCTGCTATTTCAGAGTTACGTAGTGGACTCATGAAATCCTGCAAAGTACCGCTATAGAATTAACACAATGCACTCTGGGATTTGAAGACGTTGAAATGTTGTGTGGACCATAAAGTGAACTCTGTGAGTGGTTTGAGACACGTCCACGGTGGACTTGTGGCCTACAGGGTGTGCGATTTGGAACGCTTCCACAGTAGACCAAGGGTGGTGGAAAATCTGCGATTGTGTTTATGTGGCCTATATAGAGAACAGGGTGTGTGATTTGTGACACTTCTGCAGTGGACTGATGGTGGCCATGTGTTTGTAGTGCATTTATTTAACCTTTATAGTGTACAGGATCGGTTTGGGACAGCGGACAGCGGACTGATGTTTCTGAAGACGTTTATGTGGCCTATAAAGTCGTTAGAGTGTGTGGTTTGGGACACGTCCCCAGTGGACTGATGGTGGTTTGACGCTTGACACTTGTGATGGTGTTTGTGACCTATAAAGTGAGTAGAGTGAGTGATTTGGGACACTTCCACAGATGACAGATGTTTGTGTTGTCGTTAATGTGGCCTACGTTATATAGTGAATAAGGCGTGCGATTTGGAACACTTCCACAGGGGGCTGGTGATGGTGTGGTGTTTGTAGCACTTACAGTATGTAGTGAATAAAGTGTGTGATTTGGGACACATCCATAGTGGACTGAGATGTTTTAGTGTCTGTGGACATGCCCAAACCACAGTGGACTGACGATGGTGTCTGTTCCCTATGTAGTGAACAGGACACATGATTTGGGACACGCCCACAGTGGAGTGATGATGGCGTCCATGTTGCCTAAGGAGTAAATATTACACCCAATGATTTGGGACATGTCCACATTGTTGTTTATGTTGCCTATATAGTGAAGAGGAAGTGTGATTTGGCACACGCCCACAGAGGGCTGAGAGGTTTGTGATAGTGTGTTAATTTCACAAACCTTGTTTTGACCCAGATCACTTATTTTATTCCCTTCTTTCCTAGATTAGCATGCTAGGTAGTGCTCTTGATTCTCCAGTGTAGGGAGTAGGGAGTAGGGCTGTTTCGAGCTCTGAGATTAAGTGTTCGAGGCGAAACCGTTTAAGTGAAAAGGAAACTTCAGACTGGATAATTGAGTGAGATGCCTGTGCTAATTAGCGTCTCGTACTAGCATGCTAACAAGTCATCTGGTTTTACCTTCCTGTCTTTGGTAATTTCCCCTCGTCCTTTTTCTTCTGTGCACTGGTTTTCTCTGACACAACCACACACACACACACACACACACACACACACACACGAATGCAGTTTTTAGAGACACATCCACTTACATTTCATTATTCTTTGCTAATTATTTGCATAAAAACTTTGACACAAGCAGTTTTGATCTCTCTCTCTCTCTCTCTCTCTCTCTCTCTCTCACACACTCACACACTCACACACACACACACACACACACACACACACACACACACACACACACACACACACACACACACACACACACACACACAGCATGTCTCGTCTTTTGGTTTATTCATTAAGTGGAATTGTCATCATGCTGTTTCCAGTGACATCATTAGCATTTCTCTGACCTTATCAGCATTCGTCTGACCTCGTTAGCATAAACCAGCCTGCTTATCGCAAGCGCGGAGTTTAGCGGTTAACATTTCAGGAGCGTCTCATTGGCTCGCTGTGCGGCTTATCTAACACATTTGTTAATGTTAGAAAACATTATTAATTTACTGGAAATCTTTTCTACCCATAAAAAAATAATAATCCATGCTCCTATACATCTCATTAGCATTAATCTGTCTTCATTAGCATAGACTTATTAGCTCACATGAATCTTCAGTATCAGCTGTACAACTTCCTAGCCTAGCTAGTAATAAGACATTATTATCGCAAATAAACTTTTACTTTTGCTTATCAATTATTCATTTGTTATTAATTATAGTTTGATATAATAATTAAATAAAAAAAACTTAGAGTACTTTACAGAGATGTCAGCTTTTGACCTCATTAGCATTTCCCTTACCTCATTAGCATAGGCCCACCGCCTGTCCCAAGCCTTTTTGGATATAAAATGTCGTTTGTACTGGTAAAAGACCATATTGACTCTTTAGAAATAGTTTAAAACATTAATTAACACAGCTAATTAATGCTTATTAACAGTAAATACCTTGACGTTTCTGATTACATCATTAGCATATTGTATCTCCAACATGATTAGCATAAGCTTGTAGACTTGTTCCTCACAAGTAGCTTTAGTTAACTGAATACGTAGATACGTAGCAGAATTAATTAATTCATTCGATCATATTTTCCTTCCAATACTTAGATCTTTCTAGTTAAAGTTTTGACATATGATTAAAGTATTTACAATTTAAGAATGTGTTTAGCGAATCTCTGGCCTTATTATCAAGAAAAAAAAACACCGTTGAACAAAATGCTAATGAACGTAAAGTAAAAAAGAGCAGCTAGCTATAAAAGAGTGATGATAACACGCAAAGTTTTAAATAAATGCTAACAATGTGTGTTTTGAAGCCTTACTTTAATTCCGTATTCTGGTGGTAATACTGAATGTTGGTATAAAGGTATACTGCAGTGAGTATTAGCTTGAAAAAAAGTTTATTGCTAACGTTATTTATACCACAGAATTCGCGATTCTGATTGGTCAGAAGTTGGTGATTTATTTCGTATAACAGTAGCTCTGACTAGCTGTTCTCCTTACAACCACAGGTTTATATTAACGCACTTGTTGTAATACGTAACAACGTCGTTTCTATAGTAACAACTTGTGAAGGTGCTTGTATGGTGGACGCTCCACAATGATCTAAGCATAATAATAATAATACAGATTTAAAAAAACATGTTATTTAATAAAGAAAAATGTGTCATTGTTGATCTGGTGAAGTTTTCTGTAAAGAGACGTTAATTTAACGTCGTTTATTTAATGTTTATTTAACATTTATGGAAGGAGTCTCCAGTGTCAGAGCTTTGTAACAGTCAGGACGGAGGTGTTTACGATTTGTGGTTTCATAGTTTCTTGCGAATTTGTCTTGCTAACCTTGAAATTGAGGCTGGTGAGGGAACGACTGTTTATAGCTGCTATAACGTAAGTGAGAACAGGAACTAACTTGTTTGGTGGATATTCGACAACGTTAAATGTAACTCTAAATAGATAAAAAAGTATGACGTGTCAGGAAGTAAAGCTTAGCTGAGTTACTTTCTAAAAAAAATACACAGAAATGCTACCAAAAAGCAGGTCCTGTCTACTTAGGGACCCTACTCCTTATATTGCGTAGCTTGGAGTTCATCACTAACGTAGCATTTAGCTAGTTAACTAATAAAATTTAACACACACACACACACACACACACACACACACACACACACAAAACCCACATTCTCGCACTTTCCGTTCCTACAGTGTGAGAATGAGACCAACGGATGGGAAATGATGTCATCCTACAATCTGCCTCTCTCTCTTTCTCGCATGCTCTCTCTTTCTCTTTCTCTCTCTTTTTCTCTCTCTCTCTCTCACACACACACACACACACACACACACACACACACACACACTGTCTCTCTCTTTGTCTTTCTCTCTCCGCTATGCCAACTCTCTGAATGCCCAGAGGTCAGTGGCTGGGCGTCATGGCAACGAATAAAGTTCCCGTCCGGTCGAACTTCTTCTTCAGGCGGCTGAGTGGCACCACGCACACACTCACACACACTCTCTCACACACACACATACACACACATAAATACACACACACTTTCTCTGCCCTGCAGCGTCTCTAAGTGCGTGATGGAGTGTATGTCAGTGTGTGATGTGATGGAACCTGACCTGCTTCCACACTGACACAGACAATGGAGTGAGAACTCCAGGAGACAGGACTCTCTCTCTCTCTTTCTCTCTCTCTCTGTGTGTGTGTGTGTGTGTGTGTGTGTGTGTGTGTGTGTGTGTGTGTGTGCGTGCTTGTGTGTTTTTCTAACCACACATAGACTGGTCTCTGAGTCACGATGGATGAAGGACAAGAATGAGAACAGAAAGGTTACATTCTCTCTCTCTCTCTCTCTCTCTGTAAGATTAAAGTAATGATATGGCCTCAGAAAAAGACCTTAGGTGGGTGTGTGTGTGTGTGTGTGTGTGTGTGTGTGTGTGTGTGTGTGTGTGCACTTTTGTGTGTGCACACTCACGCATGAGATTCATTCATGTGTATGTATTTGTGTATTGGGGGATGTTGAAGGGTCTTGGTATGCCTTGCCCTGGTGTGTGTGTGTGTGTGTGTGTGTGTGTGTGTGTGTGTGTGTGTGTGTGTGTGTGTGTGTGTGTGTGTTCAGGAGCGATAAGAGCCTCAAATGAAGTCCATCAGCACACTACACACACACAAACACACACACACACACACACACACACAGTTTTCCTACTGGGGACCAGCCACAAAATCAGCTTTTCCAAAAAATTCACAAAAAAATGTTTGTATGTTGTTAAAGAAAGTAAAATATTCAGTAATAGTGCAATATGGGATGAAAATATTTGTAGTTGTACTTTCTTATGAATTATTATTATGGGGTGTTTATACTTTACCTGAGTGTTATTGACATTGAGTACCTGTAGCACATTTCCAAGGAAAAAAACAAAAACTCATACTTTTTACTCCATACAATTTTAGACTTTCAGTGTATGCTACAAATCGTGAAAGCCTGTTCTTCCCTCGTCTAGCCAAGGACTGTGCATTATACAACAGCACAAGCTCCTGCACTTTTATTCACATTTTATTCATGTTTCAGTTGCAAGCTTCTAATCAAATTCATCAGTGTAGAAAAAAATGATAAAGATTCGTGGCCATTTGTCATCTGCAGTGACCTACTTAAATCGCATCAGTTAGAAACGTTTGCTTTTTAATAGTTGCGTAGATTTAAACGTAGCAACTTTTTTTTCACTTTCGCATGAGTACATTTTTTTTCTTCCACTTTTTAATTAGAATTAGACACATTATATATTTTCATTTAAGTACTTTTTCCACCCCTGAGTGCAACAGCTGAGAAGAACTGCTGCAGGTTCTCCAAGATGCTGAGGAAAAACATGCTAGCTTATTTCCTTATAAAACTGTGCAAGAGCGAACCTGAGAGAACCGATGCCGTTTTAAAGGCAAACAGTGGGCATGCCAAATATTGATTTTGTGTATAGTTCATTACTTTTTACTGCTTTTAGTCAATAAATAGCTCGGTTCATTATTTTTGAAGGCATCCTTACTTTAGAGAATTTCTTTACATGTGTCAAAGGCTTACAAAAGTATTTATGGAATAATACTGGTATTTAGGGACCAATTTATTTCTTCATCGCCCACTCTGAGTGTACTGAGACTCTAAATGAGTACTTTATTAAAGGTAAGTGCACTTGTTTGGAGAAGCAGACTGTAAGTTACAGTAAGTCCAGACATTTGACATTAGACGTTTTTAGTATCAACTGAAACACAAATACAGGTTGTGTTCTACAAGTACCTAATTAGAATGATCCACATTGGGATTTTCCAGTCACATCTGGATTTTTATCCAATAAAATAAAAAGTCGCAAGTATTTCTCGGTTCACTTATAATCATTTCCTACATATCTTTACAGATTTTCTAATTCTAGAGTCATGGTCCTCAAAGTGGGGACCAGGGACTCCCAGAGGTCTGTGAAGCCCTAGCCACAGGGTCCGTGATTTTATAATTTTATTACAGTGGTAGAAATCACAGCCTGCCGTTATGAAAGTTATTATGCCTATAAATCATGTCAGCTGAAATTTAATTTAATAGCAAAAACAGTTTCCATGGAAATTTCATAAAGGAAAAAAAAAATCTGGCTCCAATAAATAGCTAAATTTTATTTTACCAATAATATGCTTAATTTGTTCGAGTAGTTTGTTTGTAAAATAAGTACATATTGAGGGGGTCCGTGGAATTTATTTTAAGATTTAAAGGGGACCCTGGTTGCAGGTTTCTTGAAGTTTACCCAGGATTAATTCTTTAAAACTTTTTACTTTTTTTTTTTTTTTGCAGTGTAGTTGCTGATCGTAATATTGCTATGGCTGCCCTGTGACAAATCATATTTTTCATTAAATCTAAATGTACAAATGTATGTTAATACATGCTACAAGATTGAATTAGATGTATATAAAAACATTAAAATGTAATGTGTCTTTGTGCATCGTCACAACACGTTGCTGATGTAGGGTAACAGCTGGAATTTATTTGTCATGAGGCTGATTTTTGGAAATTGAACAGCTATCTTCTTCCTGAGTTGCCACTGGGAATTTTGGGCACCTTGACAGCTTAATGCACTGAGCCTCCCACAGTGAACTATGTTCAGTCCCCAGGGTCCTCTTGGGCCTCCTGTCTATTCAGGACTCTTGGAATCGTCATTAACTTCCCCCCTTTATGGCACCCCTAAACGTCTGGAACAGTTAACGTCCAACATTCCTGATCTCACAGTGAATGAGTGAATGACAGAAAGTGAAACTGGTGATACAGTGGTGAGTGTGAAAAATGGGAAATATATCAGCCTGGTTGAGATGATGGTTAGTGTTAATGATGTGAGACTAACTTTCTTAGTTGCTTCTTAACATAAAACTTAATCTTACAGCTTTACCTCTTTACCTGTCTATTACAAAGCATTGACACTGGAGACTCCTTCCATAAATGTTAAATAAACATCTTCTTACAGAAAACGTTACCATATCAACTATTACTATTACTGTTTTTTAATCTGTGAATGAGCTGTTACTATAAAATCGCTAACGTTAGAACAAACACATAGATATAAACCCACGACTTACAGCTGCACTACTGTCCGAGCTGCCGTTATGGAACGTTAATCAACACCTTCTGACCAATCAGAATTGAGAATTCAGCAGCGCTGTGTTATAATGCTAAATCCGGTATCATGAAAAAGTTGTAACCCATTACAAAAACATTGCCTTATAGTTTGGTGAAATCTTTAGCAAACACATTTAACTACTTAATAATATTTTTCTAAAAGATTTCACCGGACCGCGTCGAATAATTGAAAAATAATATCCAAACGCAATGCTCTTGATAAGCTCTAGATAATGAAGTCCACAGGAATGAAGAAATGCTACCAAACACATTTCACAGTTCAGTAAATATAATTATGTAGATTTGGAGCAAATGAACTATCTAATTATATATATATATATATTAAAAGGGCTCTAGGAACTGATCTATTTCGTGTGTTAGTCTCTTTACAAAAATGCTGATCACATGAAAAAAAAGGCAGTTTCTTTTATTACACTGGTTAAAGTGGAGATCATGTGATGATGGTAATAACTTTTCATTGGATAAATATCTACAAGTGTAATCAAATAGAGTTCATATACAAAGTCACAGATTTCTCTAATACAATACCTGCAGGTTTGTTTTAAAATAAAATTGAATAAAATGGCAGTTGTAAATCGGTAAATGTTATTTAACTTAGTAAATAAAGATTGTATTAAGTGGTTCAAAAATAGTAGTTTTGATACGTGACTATAGGAAAGAAGCAGCAATGGTAAAAATGGGACTAAACAAACCTAGCTAACCTGCTAGTAACTTAGAAACTTGATAACCTGCTGATTGTTTACAGAATTAACTCAAAAAAAAAGTGCAGGTATAGTGAATTTTTTAGATTCAATATTATTTCCACATGTTAATTTTTCAATGTTGGACACATGGTTTTATTTTTCATGTACGATTTCTAACACGGTAAACTTATCACGTGATAACATATCGTTCACATAACGTCACGTGTTCAACTGAAGTCATAAATTCAGGGCCTTAAATTTTACTCTGTAATTTGCGTTACAAATTACGCACCTGATGAAAAACTGTGAAATGTATGGGATTTATCCATAAGGGAGAATTTTGGGGCAGTGCTGGCACCCTGAGATTAAGGCTGACGTTTAAGGTTTCTTATTTTTTGGACAACTTTTAACCCTCGGCAAAGGAAAACCCATAATTCAAATGATAATTTATAATTCTGTAATAAAATATTATATGATATAATAGCTGTGATAAAATTACCATGATATGAAATGTAATATGAGCACATGCCTCCTTCTGTGTTCTCTTCATCTTCGAATGATGTGATGGCTTCAGGCTGAGTTGATCTCAGAGAAGGAGAAAAAGAAGAAGGAGAGGGGGGGAATAACAGCGTTCAGAGAAGAAGTAATCATGCTTTTCTTCACCAGACGCATTTTCTATTTCCTGAAGGAGTTTCTCCCCTATGTTTTTGTGTTTTAATTGTTCACGGATCGAGAATCGGGGGCATGGAAACAAGAGCTGCAAGGAGGGAAAAATTGATGTTTAAAAAAAAATAAATAAATTCGGGACTCAGTTCACGTTCCAGACTCAGACATTATTTCATAAACCGGATAAACACTTTCACAGATGAACTGCACGTAATGACTGTTTGAAAGACGAGTCAAACAGCTTACGGTGTTATGGCTAACGTTTCCAAATTACATTATGTAGCAGTTTGATGGCATTTGCATAGGATTTTTTTTGCCCCACAGCAAGAATATTAAATTACGTACATGCAAACAATATACGCGCTGTTTAAATAGAAGTATTTCATGAGTTCATGGCTATAATTCAACCATCATTTGCTCTTGGAGTAAAGAAATTAACTCCAAATTGCTACCAGGAAGGTAGAGTCGTCTAAATGATGAAATGCAAACATAGCGGTTGGATGATAATAAGCGGTTGGATGCTTGATCTAAAGCTAAGCTGATATATTAAAGCATATGTCCGAATGTACTTGAGTGTGTGGGTGTGTGTCGGTGGGCAGATGGTGAGGATGGTGAATTACTCATGACTAGATGACTAGATGTTCGCCTCGGGGCATGCTGGTCTTGTTATAATGGTGATACAGGATACTGCACACACATACACACTCCTCCATCTAGCAGTGGCACTCCAGCTCTCGAGTGTTTTAAAAGGTACAGTCAATAAGTTGGCAGCGATAAAGCATAG
>CM040988.1:2357103-2364044 GCA_022985145.1 Pangasius djambal | reverse complement strand
CAACCGCTGTACCATGCGTCCGTGTACGAGAACTCGGCGGCACGGACATATGCAGTCAGCCAGGTGCGAATGGGCGTGGATCTCCAACAGCGCTCATGGGAAGTGCGCTACAGAATCACAGCCGGAGACGATGAGGGATTTTTCAAGGCAGAAGAATACACGCTTGGGGACTTCTGCTTCCTCCGCATACGCACCAAAGGAGGAAATGCTGCCATTCTGAACCGAGAGATTCAGGATAACTACCAGCTTACAGTCAAAGCGTCCGTTAAGGGCGAAATAGTGGAGGCATGGACCAAAGTGAGTGTACAAGTGCTGGATATGAATGACCTTCGACCTCTTTTTTCCCCAACAACTTATTCGGTCACGATTGCAGAAAATACACCGCTGCGCACCAGCATTGCTCAAGTCACAGCCACGGATGCTGACACAGGCTCAAATGGGGAGTTTTACTATTTCTTTAAGGAAAAGATGGAACTTTTTGCTGTGCACCCAACCAGTGGTGTTGTTTCCCTCAGTGGAAAGCTGAATGTGGACACTCAAAGCCGCTATGATTTGGAAATCCAGGCTGTGGACCGTGGGATGAAGCTTTACGGCAACAACGGTGTCAGCAGCACTGCTAAACTCTTTGTCCATGTGGAACGGATCAATGAGCATGCACCCAAGCTCAATATTGTGACACTAGCACCTGCTTGGGCCGATGCTACGCCAGCAGTCGCTGTGGTGACAGTTGAGGATGCCGATACCGGACTGAATGGAGAGATCGAGGCAGTAAACATTGTGGACGGAGACCCATTTAATCTGTTTAGCATTGAAAGAATAGAAATGGACAGGGAAGGAGAGGAGAGAGGATCTAAGAAAGGTTCTAATGAGTTTGTCCTTAAAGCTCCTGAGCATCTAAAGTGGGAAAGTTACCCTTTTGGACTGAATCTGAGTTTGCAGGCAAGAGATCGGGGGACACCACAAAAATCATCAGAGGTTCAAATAGTATGTCTTAAGTTGTCCAGGCCAAGCCCAGTAGAAGTCCGGTTCCAGAAAGAGGTATATGAGGTCAATCTGAGTGAAATAGCCCCACCCAAAACCATCGTATTAGCCGTAAAACTTAATCCAGAGCCAGCTGACGTCGAATACATCCTCACACCATCTGCAGATTCAGCCTTTTTTAGTGTCAATAGTATGACTGGCGTGATTAGCACATCACGGTGGCTCACAAAGCTCACACAACGAGATTTTGAGCTTGAGGTGATGGAGGTTGACAGTGAACTCAGGGCTAAAGTTCGGGTGTTTCTAGAAGATGCCAATGACAATGCTCCAGTATTTACACAACAGTCCTATGAGGTGTTTGTCAATGAAAGCATCCCTGTCGGGACGACAGTTGTTGTGGTCACAGCCTTGGATGCAGATCACGGGGAGAACAGTTATATCACATACAGCATGGCAAGTTTGATGGCACTGCCATTCACTATTCATCAGTTTAATGGCGCCATCACAACCAGGCAGGAATTGGACTTTGAGTCATCCTCAGAGAGCTTCAGCTTTGTAGTGCGGGCTTCAGACTGGGGTGCCCCGTACAGGAGAGAGAGTGAAGTAAACATCACAGTGCACCTCGAGAATGTGAATGATAACAAGCCACTCTTTGAGAAAATTGCCTGCGTTGGTGTGGTTTCCCGTGACTTGTCGGTCGGTGAGGTCATCACTACCATGTCCGCCATAGACATTGATGAGTTGGAACTTGTGAAGTATAAAATAATCTCAGGAAACGAGCATGGCTTCTTTGATCTGAATCCCGATTCTGGGGTCATGACTCTTCGCCGGTCTCTTACTACTGCAAACCCCAAAAGCACTTTTAACCTCAAAATCACTGCCACAGATGGGGAGACTTTCTCCGATCCCATGTTTGTGAACATATCCATAGCACAGGGAAAATCCCCACCTAAGAGTTTCAGCTGTATAGAGACACATGTAGCTCAGAGACTTGCAGAGAAGCTGCTCAAAAAGGCCAAAGCCAACAGTAAGCCCAAAACAGAGGAAGGTTTCATTGACTTGTTCTCAGTGAACCGACAAGCGCCTCAGTTTGACAAATCCTTCCCTACAGATATCACAGTCCGTGAGGATATGGAAATTGGCTTGAGTGTGTTCCAGGTGAAAGCGTATGACAGCGACACAGGATTTAATGGCCAGATACTTTACACTATTTCCAGTGGCAACACAGATAGTAGTTTTACCATCGGCGCTCTCACCGGCGAGATCAGGATATTCTTGCCATTAGACCGGGAAAGAACAGACCGCTACATTCTAAACCTTACATTATATGATTTGGGCCAGCCACAGAGATCTGCTTGGCATCTCTTAACTGTCTATGTGGAGGATGCCAATGACAATGCTCCCCAGTTTCTTCAAGGCAGTGGATACCGAGCACGGATTCCTGAAAACACTCCCATTGGCACAGAGGTTATCCAAGTGGAAGCCACAGATAAAGATCAGGGATCAAATGGAGAGATCCAGTATTCCTTGCTCACAAGCACCTCTCAGTTTGGCATCAACAGCTCCAGTGGGATTGTATATGTTGCCGGACAGTTGGACCATGAATATGCGTCATCTTTCTTACTGAAAGTGGAAGCACGAGACCGTGCAGAAAGAAATGCTCAGAAATTTTCCATAACCACACTTCATATCACACTAGACGACGTCAATGACTGTCCTCCTGCATTTATCCCAAGTGTGATCAGTGCACGAGCTCTTGAGGATCTTCCGATTGGTACCGTTATTGCCTGGCTCGATACTCAGGACCCTGATCTCGGTCCAGGTGGAGAAGTCCGCTATTCACTTGGTAGTGACTATGACGGCCGCTTCGAGGTGGATGCAACCAGTGGAGCTATTCGTTTAACCAAGGAGCTGGATTATGAGACTCAACAATTCTTTAACCTAACAATTCGAGCCAAAGACAGAGGACGTCCAGTTTCTTTGCTATCGGTCAGCTTCGTGGAGGTGGAGGTGGTAGACGTAAATGAAAATCTTTACGCACCATATTTCTCCAACTTCGCTGTGAATGCTTCAGTTAAGGAAAGTGCTCGGATTGGGACATCTGTTCTTCGAGTTTCAGCGCGCGATGATGATACTGGCAGAGACGGTGAGGTTCAGTACTCTATCCGTGATGGAAGTGGCCTTGGAAGGTTCACCATCGATGATGAGACAGGTACATGCTTGCCAAGTTGATATATTCCTAATTAACATGGTGATTCACTTAATTAGTATGCTCATTAACTTCCTGCCTGGTTTAATTAGATTGCTGTGATGTGTGCTGATTTCTAAAGGTCACAGTTTATGGCTCATGTGCTAGTTATTACAAAGTGATGTCTTGTCTCTGCTGACATTGTAAGGCAAGTCAAGCAAGTCTTCAGAGTATGACAGTGGGTCTGAATTTGCTCCTACATGCGACTATTTTTCGCTATACAGTGCAAAGAAAGTGATTTTTTCTTTCTGTTCTCTATTCCTCATAGAAATCATGACCAGTGCATGACAACAAGAAGGGTCTAAAAGTCTCCACTACCGAGTTTTAACTTCAGAGATGATTATGTGTAGTGGATCACTCTAATTGAGTCAATATTAAATGTTGATACCGCAATAGTCATCTGATGATCATCTTTTCTAAGAAGGGCATGCGATGTGCTGCTCTTTCAAAGCTGGTTTAATTATAACGACCTTAATAAGAGAGTTGTCCTTAGGGGACAGTCAGGGACAGTATCTCAGGAGAAGATAATACCTACACTCTCAGGAAAAGTTACTAAACTGTACCTGTCATAATGCACAGGCTTGTCAGTGGGGTCACGCCATCAAGGTTTTTGTCCCATGAGTTAAATTTTTGCAGCCAAGGACCACTTCCAGAGCGAAAGAATTTCCAAGACCTCCTTTATGATCACAGCACAGAGTTCATTTGAAGAAAAATAAAGCAACTATGCACCATCATATTATCATCTTACCACTTTTGACTAGCACCATAGAATCTGATGCAAGGAGAAACACATACTACTTTTGTCAAATCATCAAAAAAAAGTTTTCTTTGTTGATATTTCTGAAACAAGGCATATTGTCAGACCAGAGAGGGTAAATAAAATGAAAAAATCTATTTCAGTAATAACCCTGTGAAAACTCTTTCCTATTTGAGGTAATGTCTTTAGCCGTGTAGCTAGTCTCTGGTCCGATAACCTTACTTCAGCAAAATAATTGACATAAATATACGTGACTGGTTTGTGTTTGTAGAACTACAGTAGCTGACTACAGTATCTCTTCCGGGAAAATTACAAACATTTTTTGATGATTCATATTTAGGCAAAACTTTGTGATCGTCCAATTAAATACTCTCTAGAAACATGAATGTTGTTCGTTGTTGTGTTTTGGTGGCGTGTCTTCCCACATACTATTTTCGACCATCCCTCTGTTGAGGGAAAAAAAAAAAAGTTGGAGTTTCCTCATTTTGAAGACAAATTGGTTAGGATATGTCACATCCTCAGACAGAGTGAGAAAATGATTCCATCTTTATACATCGTCGAGGCTTGTCCATCAGTAAAGGTGCAAATATGCTTCACTTTCACCACACATACGTGTGCCATCCCTGTCCATCTGGTTTCCAGTCAAACTGTAATATCTAGCGAGTTCATGCACAGCAACGTGAAACAGACTGACTAGCTTCGTTTCTCTTTTTAAAACTTTTTGCAGTCGGCTTGATTGTTGTCATGATCTGCATTGCACATTCAAAAATATGTCCTAGAAGACAGGTACCCAAAACTGACCTTTCAGTAAGTTTTAAGAGATTTTGAAATATCACTCACTCACTGTAACAGGAAAACCATTAGTGTTAGCACTCAATAATGGTTTAGAGTAGTAAATAATTGTGATTTGAGACACAGTGTTAGCTTATTTCATTTCTGAGGACCTGCACATGCGACGCGCCAAATGACCACAGGACACGCCAGCGGCCATCTTTCGTACACGTAGTTAACAGCAAGTATAAATTTTGTTAATCTCTTCGCTTCTCTCCATATTTAGCTAGCTCACTAAGCTAATGTCATGTTTAGAATCAGTGGGGGTGTGGCATTTCTTGAATGCTATTGGCTGTTGTGTAAATCAATCAAGTACTTCAACACAGTGTCACTCTGACTTCCCGTTTCAGAAGGAAATACATCAACATGCAGAATCAAATCACAGCAACCTAAGAACCCATTTCATGGGCAGGAGCGGACTTAGTGATTTGAGGAGGAATGAGGCCCTATTCATCGAGATTAAAATTTTCAACATATGCTATTTAGCATTAATAATTAAATATGTATATAAAATTTGCATTTTTAGGGGGCCTTTGGCTTCTGAGGGCCCAAGGTGGTTGCCTACCTTTGCCTAGTGCTAAATCTGAGCCTGTTCATGGGGACTTCAAGGACAACATTTGTACCATTAAGTCTATATTTACATACGAACATGGGATATTTTTAATTGTTTGGCGGTACTGTGATTGCTGATTATCATGGTATATTGTGAGACCCAATTTCAGCACACAACACACACACACACACACACACACACACACACACACACACACACACACACAGGCTAGCTGTTTCTTTTGGACCGTGTTAAGACATCTGGCACTGGAAGACAGCACTCTGAAGCTGTTAATATATTTCTCATTTTTATGTTTAGTAATATTGCATTTTTTGACAGGTAATTCTTTTTTTGGCCCAAAGTGACTACGAGACTCTGAGATGACAGACAGGCTGTGAAATTTGGTGTGTGTGTGTGTGTGTGTGTGTGGTTCAGATTTATGCGCTAAGCTCCTGTCTGGCATATTGACTTACTGCACTGAGCTTTTTATTCATGTTCAGTGCCCTTGTCAGATTGTTCTCTCAGACGCAGCTGCTTAGATTCACTCACACACACACACACACACACACACACACACGTAATGCTTGGTTTATTTGTCTGAGGCTTGTTTGTGGAACTGCATCTGAAGGTACTGTTGATTTTCTGCACTTTGTATACATTCAAATAAGTGCGTGTATTTCTCATCTGCCTCTGAGGTGGTGTTGCTGGGTGCAATAAACGCTCGCCAGGAGAGAGGAAATGGGATAAAAGAGGTGTGTGTGCATGTGTGTGAGTTGAAAGTGAGAAGGTGTAAGTGTGTGGAGGAGTAAGAGGAGGAGGAGGTCGTGAGGTCACACTATCACAGGATGCTGGAATAAAGGTGAGAGATGAAAAAAGGAAAGAAGAAAGAAAGGGGGGAAAAAAGGTAGAGGTTCTCTCTGTGTGTGTGTGTGTGTGTGTGTGTGTGTGTGTGTGTGTGTGTGTGTGTGTGTGTGTTGACTCACTCATTCCTCCCTAAATCATCTCACACTCACCTCAAATGTGCTTGTTCTGCAAAAAAAAATTAAATATACACATTCGTTTAGAGCTATGTTAGCATCCGGATCACTTCTAACCTACAAAATGTTACCTTCAGACTTTAGGCCACGCCTCCTATCCGATTGCAGAGCTCTATATTTTAACGTCGGCGTACGTTGATACGAGCTGATCACTCAAAAGTACATCAAAATTCTTTTTTTCTCCTCCAAAAATGGCAAATGAGGCAATTGCACCACGAATGTGGAATGAAAGGCTCAGCAGAGACTGACTCACTGGAAGCTCCGCCCACTTCCCCTCGTCTAACATGAGTTAGCTTTTGGTTGGTGCTTGCGGTGCTTGAAAGATGGAGTCCTCAGTAATGTGAAAATAAAAAATCTATCAGTGTGTGTTTGACTTGGCTAATATTAGCTAAGGAATTACACACTTAACACACAATCTGAAGTGTGTTTTTCTGCTTATACCACAACGATTTTTTAAAGAACGACACGTCACACTTTTTAACATTTTATACTTCCGTTTAATGTTGTGGAACATCCGCAAGACAAGTTGGTTCC
>CM040988.1:2347103-2352103 GCA_022985145.1 Pangasius djambal | reverse complement strand
TCGCCTTTCAGTTGCGTGGGAATGGGCAGGGTTAAATGTTGTACTGCAGCCAGCCACTAGAGGGCCTCAGAGACATTTTTTGTTGTTGTTGTTGCTTTTTCACCCAGTCATTGTTTTATTGCTACTCCAATGTGTATGGTATGCTAGACATGCTACTCCATTATTTATGGTAATTTACCTATTCATTAGTATTTTCCCAGTAGTTATGATACTTTGTCCATTTGTTAGTGTGTTTATGGTAGGGGTGCTTTTCCATAGGAATGCTGAAATCGCTGATTTTTTGAGGTTAAACTTAGCTTGAGTCTACTTTCTTGCTAACGCAAGACCAAAGAAGTGTGTACTTTTTAATAAGTGCACAGAGGAAATAGAAATGCTTGTAGACACACACACACACACACACACACACACACACACACACACAAAACACACAAAGCAGTAGTCTAGCGCAAGCTGTTCTACATCATCAGGGTCTAAACCTCCCACGTTTTTGCAGTTTGTTTGCAGCAGCAGGCATGCATACATGCATGGTCTGACACACGCCGAGATAACACCTCTCTCACACACACACACACACACACACACACACTCAAGCTCCTGATAGAGGGATAATTGGTCTGAGTTAATTAAAGTTGTGTTTCATATGTTAAGATTAGTCATTGTGTTTCTGAGCTCATGAGTGCGTGTTTTCCTCTGTGTAATAACTACAACGGCAAACAGCATCCATTTTTTCTCCTTATGTTAGCATCAATGATAGCTAGTGCAAAAGCTGACTTCACATGTATGATCGTTCTTTTTGCGCAGATAAAACATTTATTTAGTTACAGTTAATAAACCAGTTTTGAATATTCAGACGCGCAAAAAATGCTTTTTATGTCATTAACATTTGGCGGAAACACATGCTAGCAATTAAATGGCTTCTTTTGGTCAGCAAGGGTTTAATCTGTGGATAAATCTCCTCAGCTAATTGCAAACTTGGTCATTTTACATCGCAATGGTTTACCTAAGGCTAGCTAGCTTGAAACGTAATTTAATTTCGCCACTTGATTTGATTATACAATAAAAATGTATACTTGGCACAAGCAAGATTGCTAGAGAGCTTGGATAATTATTTGTTTGGACAGATCATTTTCATGTTTGCTTATCTAACTAGTTAACTGACCAAACTTAAGTAGTTTGACTACCATAGGTAATGTTGTTTAATGTACTGTAATTGCAGCCAGTGTTTTATGCTAAGCTGAGGAAACGATCAAGGTTAGTAAGAAAGTAAGGAATTTAGTGTTGACCTAAAGATCAGGCCCCGTATTCACAAAGCTTCTTAGAGTTCTCTCAGAGAGCTCCTATCTTAGCCTAAAAAGCTGCGAGTCCTAGACTAAAAGTGATTTAGGAAACTTCAGAGCAACTCTGAGTAAGGAAAGTACAAAAACCTTTATCTTAGTGAGGAGGTGTGGTTGACCCCGTTGCTAGGGATGACGCAGCAATTCAAGGACTGTGATTGGTTGATTAAAAAAAACTATCTGTAAAGGTCTTAAAATGAGCTCTTTGTGAGAATAGAGTATATGATAATAGAATGGACAGTGAAATCATAAAATGTTTGTATTAAGAAATTGTATAATCATGAATACAGGCTACTTTATGCAACGTTTCTGTTATAAGCTAAATATCTTAAAGTTCATTAAAACAGCCAAATGTTGAAAATGTGTCTACTTTTGAAGCAACCAATTTCCACGCAGTAGTTACTATGTTTAAGTTCTTACATTTATTTACCAAACTGATTTTATTACTAATCCATTTCAGATTGATGGGAGCAAAATGGCTCACCTTTTACCAGTTTACATGACTGCAGGACAGTCTGTTTAAGTTGCACTTTTAGATGATATGTAGCCAACAGCCAGGGGCGCAGTAACAGGGGGAGGATTAGGACGATTCTAAGGGCCCTGGTCACACAGGGGGCCCAGCAGAACCCCATACTTTGGCATATGATTCTGGTATTTAAATCGCCTCTTCGCACAATAATCGATTAGGACGCACGCTATAATGAAAGCACTCCTCTGTGCCAAGAGCGCGTGTGTCCCCTTAAGACGTTCGCGGGTTATTCAGAAACGCGGCACTTCACAGACCGGGTCTGAACTTCGCACATCATTCAGGTAGACGGCAAGACTCAAGAGATGGCGCAGGATCAGGAGACCAGAAGAGGAAAGAAAAGCATGAAAAAGAGGAGAGAGCGAGACGGGGAGGACAGCTAGTCACCCAGTTTTTTTTTTTTTTTTTAAAGGTGATTTATTGTTCCCCGTTTTATGTTATGATTCTGAAGCTAGTCTTTATGAAGCTGTTTTAAGTAAGATCAAATAGAAATTCTCTCAGTTACTCACCCTAATGTTTATCCACTGGAAGTTTTAACAATATTTCCATGCAATGAACAACAGTAATGGAGCAGCGTTCATAAAAAGATGAAAAATCACCAAGCAACAATAAAACTGCTCTAGTGATGTATATTCAAGGTTTCCGCAGCATTGGAGCAGTTTTCTGTGAGGAATCGATCGACATTTACGCTGTAGTCATGTACATCTGCTTTAATGATCATGGGTGAGTTTATGAAATAAGTGTTGTAATAATATAATAACGTCCGATTTGTGAGGGAATCGTTTGAGTTGGTTCGTTTCAATGAATTGGAGAAACCCGTTGACAAAACTAGCCTGAATGATTAATTCACGAATAGAACTGATTTTTCTCGAGTTCGGTGATCCTGTCGCTGTTTGTGTGTGAAACTTATAATTCACTCGGTGTATAATAATAATAATAATAATAATAATAATAATAATAATAATAATAATACATTAAGGAAGTAAAAGAACAAGAAAACCAAATTGGACAGAAGAGCAGTGTTTGGAGAATATTTGTTCTTTCTGCCATTTTGTCCTCTGCTATAGAAACTCTTAAGCCTCTTAAAAGTCCTCCTCTCTACTCTTAACTATTTTTACCTTAGGAGCTGTTTTTAGGGCTAAGATGTTTTGTGAATCATTTTTATCTTTACTAAGATTTAGTCCTAAATTTAAGGGGAAAGAATTTTCTTAGAATTTCGTCACTAGGAGCAACTTTTAGGCTCAGGAATCAATGGCTGGCTGATCAAATTAAACTTAACCTCCTCCTTTGTTGGATCGCTCCATGATTAAAGCTAGTAAAACAACTGCTTAGCATGCTGTTAGTTACTTAGTTCTAGCTGCTTAGCATGCCAGGTAATTATCACTATCTTGCTAAATAGTGAACTGAAATAAGTACATAGTTAAGAAAACATTAACTTGTTAAGCAGCCAGTCAATTACTCTTCTAACTTAACAATATGCACTTATTAGAAATATAAGCTAGCTCTATACATTGTGAAGGTGTGTTATGCTACCTAGCTGATTTTTCACCATGGAATGATGGTTGATATACAAATTATGCTAAATTTGTTCAGCTGTATTTGTTAGATTTCAGATGGGAAATTCGGTCACGTTTGTATGTTCGGTCCTCTAAATGGGACAGAGTTTCTCTTGGGAATGTTCAAATGCTGTCCTGAAATGCTGCCTACCTAAGGAGCTCGCTTCAGATTGGAGCGCAACGTGTGTGTAAATACGGCAGTTAAGGCGGACAGTTCGGTTGGAGCCGTTACACATTCCCTTTTATTTGGGTTGCTAGGATACGGGCTGTACCGTTGGAATATTTCAGCTACACACACTTGGGTAGGATAAGTAATTACAGATACGACAGATATATTTTGTGTGTGTGTGTGTCTGAGTGAGTGTGTGAGGTTAAACCCTCCTGTGCTGCAGTGACAGTCATGCAGTGTGAACACTGCATGAACAAGTTATGCACCAGCTGTGCCCATCTGTAACACACACACACACACACAGACACACACACACACACACACTGAACTGTTACAGGATATGAATAATTGGGATCTCATTAATATTTCATGATTCATATAGATCATTCTATTGATAGGTATTTCACTTTTACACACACACACACACACACACACACACACCGTTTCTTCACACTTATTCTTTAAGTAGGTCAGGCAGGAGACATGAAAGAGAATAATCCCTTTGTTAAAACTCTGCTGTCAGTCTTTTCCCTGTCAGAAGTGTGTGTGTGTGTGTGTGTGTGTGTGTGTGCACGCGTGCATGTGCATTTGTTTCCTAGCATACAGAGGTATTCAGATTGAATGAGTAAACAAAGCAGGTAAGCAAGCTGGTTTGACCCTGAGACACTCCACGAGAGCAGCACATGCCCATCTACTTCCGAGTTCAAAAGATCTCCATGTCTGTAGTCACAAAATAAGGATCGTATCAATTTTTTTTGATGATGGAAAATTGCGGATTTAATCAGAAACAGCAATCACAATCCATAATCTAGTGTTGAAGTAAACAAAAACAGGCAGTTGTACCTGTAGTACCTATCCTACCTATCCTAGGTATGGTGTACCTATAAGACATAATGTATATGTAGTACCTATAGTACATGTGTACCTGTAGAAAATGGTGTACCATTAGTAACTATCCTACATTGTGTATCTATAAGACAGGGTGTATCTGTAGCACCTATAGTGAAGGGTGTAGCTGTAGCACACCGTGTATCTGTAGTACCTATACTGAAGGGTGTACCTGTAGAGCATGGTGTATCTGCAGTATCTATAGTGCAGGGTGTACCTGTAGAGCATGGTGTATCTGCAGTACCTATAGTGCAGGGTGTATCTGTAGTAACTATAGTGCAGGGTGTACCTGTAGAGCATGGTGTATCTGCAGTATCTATAGTGCAGGGTGTACCTGTAGAGCATGGTGTATCTGCAGTACCTATAGTGCAAAGTGTACCTGTAGAGCATGGTGTATCTGCAGTACCTATAGTGCAAAGTGTACCTGTAGAGCATGGTGTATCTGCAGTACCTATAGTGCAAAGTGTACCTGTAGAGCATGGTGTATCTGCAGTACCTATAGTGCAAAGTGTACCTGTAGAGCATGG
>CM040988.1:2304420-2332090 GCA_022985145.1 Pangasius djambal | reverse complement strand
ACTTTCACCTACGCGGCCCGATTCCCAGCCAGGGAACTGACCCAGCCACTGGGAAGGTACTCTCAGTGTTGGTCCCAAGCCAAATCGAACATGTGGACCAATGATCCACTGTGGCAACCCCTAACGGGAGCAGCCGAAAGAACCACAAGAAGAACTAGGCGAATTGGGACGCAGCAATGGTTTGTCAAGTTTGGAGTGGAAGAACTCTGATGTCCTGCACAGAACCCTGACCTCAACCCCACTGAACACCTGGACTGCACCCCAAACCTCCTCCTCACCCAACACACTCCAAAATCTAGTGGAAATCCTTCCCAGAAGAGTGAAGCTCATTATAACAGCAATGGGGGACTGGGTGTGATGTTCAGGGCTACACAAATGATATCGCTTCAGTCCTGTTTGCCACACAGAGATGTAATTTGCAAATTCATGTTCAGGAAATCAAGGCCAGTTTTTTTTTTTTTTTTTTTTTTTCCTTTCCTTTCCCTTGCTTATCATTCAGTCAGTAGGAAATTCTCATTAGTGCAGTATCTCAAAATTTGTATGAACTAATCCTGGCTACTAACTGATTCCATTTTGGCTTTCATCCAAACATGGTCAAGGTGTATTATATTTCAAGGGTGTATCAGGCATACACATCAACGAGCCGCTGTGTGATTTGTCGTAGCCATAGCATGTCATGCCTTACAGCCATTGGCTAATACTAGGCATTAATAATAATAGGTTCTATTTATATAGGACGTTCCTCACGCTCAAGGTCGCTCTACAAATCAATTCTTCCAAAGGAAACATCAAACGCTAGTTCAAAATACACAGAAAGCTTTGCTGAGCATCCAGAAGCTGCTGATGCTGTAACACCACACCACACACCAAAACTCAAACTTCTAAATAAAACTATGAATAATTTCTAGCTAAGGACTACAGAATGTAAGAACACGCACGAATAACTAACAATAATAACACGAACAAACATCAACACGGTAAGTGCAATTAGAAAATATGTGTGGAATTACATAAGCAAAAAATCCTGTAATATCTCATATTTGTACCACAGTGATGTTAAATTCTAGATTTTGGTTGGTCGGAAGGTGTTGAGTAAATTTCTATAACAGCATTATAAGCTATGTGATACGTTGTTGTTTCTATAGTAACAGCTTACACAAAGACTTGTACAGCAGACAATCCACATAAAAGTTTTTTTGTTTGTGTAATTGTTGATATGGTGAAGTGGCGAAGTTTCTGTAAGGAGACGTTAAACATTTCTAGAAGGAGTCTCCAGTGTCAGTGCTTCATAACAGTCAGAGATAAAGCTGTAAGACTTACAGTTTTCATACTCTTCACAAGCTGCATTTTTTTTTTAATTCACGAGAGAGAAAAAAACAGGACGCTGGTGAGGGTTTATTTTTGTTGTTTAGATGTTTATAGCTGCTACAGCATAAGTGAAAACAGGACCTATATAATAATGAGTAATATGAAGCAAAAAAAAAAAAATGAAGCAAATCATTTTTAACTTAAAAGTCGTTATGGTGTAATTATTGTTTATTTGTCTATTTTTTAGTAATTTACTGACACAGCTGAGGAATTTTACCATGTCCTTAGAAAGCTAAGGGCTACATGCTTGCTAGGTAGCTAAATCATTAGTCTCAGTAACTAGCTAGCTATTGCTTGGCCAACACATTTACCCAGTTGCTTAGCAACAGTGTTATTTATTCTTTGGATAAATGCATCATGTATTCACTTTCCAATGTTCACAAATGCAATTTGTACCAGCGCGCACATGCCCACACACACATTCACACAGATGGATCTCCACGTGTTGCCATTGAGAGCAGAGTGAGGCGGAAGTGCACGACTGTTTGCTATATAATTAGAAGAGGCAGCGGGGTCTCTTCACACACACACACACACACACACACACACTTAGCATAGTGATACATAAGGCAACATATGTCATCCTATGTTCCTCTGTGTGTGTGTGTGTGTGTGTGTGTTTTTTCTGTCAGGTTCTCATCACCGTGCTGGATCAGAACGACAATGCCCCGGTGTTCTCTCAGCCCACCTACGAGGTCATGGTTGCCGAGGACACGCCCCCAGATACGGAGGTGCTGCAGGTTTTGGCGTCAGATCGAGATGAGCATCATCGCTTGACCTTTGCCCTGTTGGGCAGCGTGGACCCTGCTAGCATGCGTCTGTTCCGTATTGATGCGAACACGGGTCATGTGTACACCGCACAACGCCTTGACCACGAGACTAACACACAACACGTCCTCTCCGTTATGGTAACGCTATGCTAATATCTCAGATATGTCTGAAATGCTAGTGTGTGACAGTCATCAAGGAAACTCATAGACACCGCGTCGTCACTAGTCGCATTTAGGATAAGTGTGCAATATTGTAGTGTATTCTGTAGAAGAATAAAACCAATCGCTATGTGGGGTTATTTAAAAATAATCAACCCTCTGCTTTTGCGTTGGTTATTTTTCTCTAACAGCAAACCCCATCATGTTTTATTCCTTACTTGTTTCATAGCAAAAAGTCACGAGTTGAAGCTACATATTTCAACAGACAAAATGTCCGATTCTAAAAACAGAAACTCGTAGACAATGTGTCACAAAGTTGCTAGTTAAGATAAGTGTGTGATATTGTAGCACGTTTGGTAGCTAGCTAATTGTTTGCTAGCTAATAGGCTAATTAGAGGTTAGGGCTTAGCTCTCTAGTTTAGCGCTAGAGTTAGTACTGTACCTAAATCAACACTCTCAGCTAAACCCTGATAGGATACACGGATGCTACATGCACACAAGCTTATCCCAAATGCTAGCTCTTGTCAAGTTAGCACTACTAGAACATAAGTTTTTTTTGTTTTGTTTTGTTTTTGAAAGTCACACTGGAACCTGGTATAATCTGATAATGAGACTTATTGATTCTCAAATGTTTATAAGTTTTATTCTGAGGCTGAAATGAGGCACTGACTTAGCTGGCTAATTGTCCATTAGCTAAGCAGCTTAGCTAATCAGCCTGACAGAAGATACAGTCACGGTAAATACATTTCACAGGAATGCCAGCCATTTTCTAAAGTGCACAAGAACACAATTTCTTGACAGATTTAAGAGAATAACATTGTGTAATGACAGTGTTAAAAAAGCTAGCTGTATTTTCTGTCACATACAGCTAGCTTTTGTGTGTTGTCCTGTCAAGATTTAGCTGTGTGTTGATTTATGTGGAGTGCTAATCTCAACTGCTAATTAGCTGATCAGCTCATTAGCTATCAGCTAGCTATTGAATATATTACAATAGTGCAATGTCAGGAAGTTTTCTGTTGTAGTGTCTCTGACGTTTTATGATGCCTTGTCTGTTTTTTCCGACAAAATGGTGTTCGGACAGGTTAGCATGCAGACGATTAGCTTTCATCTTTTCCTCTTCCCCTGTCTTCCTCTCTCTGTCTGTCGTTGTGTGTCTTACTCTCTATCTGAGGTTAAAAAAGGACAAAGAGCTCTTATCTGTCTCTCAGTTTTATAGCTCACTACCTCCCTCCGTCTCTCTCCCTCCTGTCTGTCTCCCTCTTTATCTGTCTCTCCCTCTGCTGATTTCTGTCTTCCCTTTTTTCCCTCTGTTCTCTCTCTCTCCCTCAGTTCTTTTGCTCTCGTTCTCCCTCCCATAAGATATAACTCTTGCCTGTTTTTCTCTCTTTTCCCTTCTTTTTTCATCATTAATTCTCTATTTTGTTTCTTATCCCTTCCTCACTTGCGGCTGTGTGTACCTTGGCAGTAGTGTGTGTGTGTGTGTGTGTGTGTGTGTGTGTGTGTGTGTGTGTGTGTGTGTGTGTGTGTGTGTGTGTGTGTGTGTGTGTGTGTGTGTGTGTGTGTGTGTGTGTGCGCGAGTGAGTGAGTGTGATTGCTCTCTGTTGCTATTTCACTGAGGCAATAAAATTTACTTATACTTATTTCTTGTCTACATCTCTCTTCTTTTCTACTCCCTCTTTTCCTCTCTCTCCGTCTTCCTCTTTTGTTCTCACTCACTCACTCACTCACTCACACTCACTCACTCTCTCTCTCTCTCTCTCTCTCTCTCTCTCTCTCAGGTGAAAGATCAGGAATTCCCGTACAGACGGAGTCTTGCGCGCGTTCTCATTGGTGTAGAGGATGTGAATGACCACGCCCCCCAGTTTACTATGGCAATGTATGACGGACAGGTATACGAATCTGCTGCATTTGGCTCTGCTGTCGTCACGGTAACGGCTCTGGATAAAGACA
The DNA here is from genome assembly GCA_022985145.1 of Pangasius djambal. NCBI lineage: Eukaryota > Metazoa > Chordata > Actinopteri > Siluriformes > Pangasiidae > Pangasius > Pangasius djambal. Next base: position 2,327,843 of record CM040988.1, on the reverse strand, counting down.
AAGGCCAGAATGCTCAGATTAGCTACAGTATAGAATCAGGTAATAGTACAGCACACACATGCACACAATCACCTGTGACCTGTGACCCCAAATCACAGCTGTAATTCGGTCACTGTAGACCTGCAAAATCATATGTCAAATGTGATAAAGCTTGGCTCCGAGTGTTTTATTACTTTTATTGCTTTTATACAGAAATGTAGAAAAAGTAAAGCTGCAATACATTGTTTCAAAATATGTCAGCGATTCATTTCTGAATTACATTGTAAAACAAATCTCGCTAGCATATCTGTTTATGTCGAGAGTATGCTAGGCAAGTCCATGTGTATGTTGTTGCAACAGAAACGACAGCGTATTAGAAAGAGTGCAACTACTGTCAGAGCTACTGTTACAGAAAATGAATCAACACTTTCTGACCACTCAGAATGGAGTATTCAACAGCGCAGTGGTCTGAAATAATGTTAACAGTTAACTGACAGTAGCAGTTTACTGTAGAACAAATCCCCTTAAGAACCTTTTGGGCCACTTGGAAACTAGAAAAAAGTTTTGTAGTGAATTTTAACCTTCCTTGGTTGAGTAGAGATCAAAAAGTAACATCAAAATAGCTTCCTAAGGGCTTCTATGTTCTCATTCTGTTATTTTAGAAGTTGTTATTAACTATGATACTAATACGTGTTTTGTTGCCTCTACAGGAAACACTGGGAACACATTCCGGATTGATCCAATTCTGGGAATCATCTCAGTGGCTCGAGAATTGGAGTTATCCACCATCGGTCACTACGTGTTAATTCTAAAAGCTGTGGATCACGGCTCACCCGCTCTATCTTCCACGGCTGTTGTTCGCATTGCTGTGACACTCTCTGATAATTCAGGCCCCAAATTTCCTCAGCATGAGTACCAGGCTGAGGTTGCTGAAGGTGTTGCCATCGGAACTTCAGTAACCACTGTAACAGCCCTTAGCCTGTCCACAGTAACCTACGAAATCCGTCACGGTAATGGAGGTCGGACATTTCACATTAACCAGTACAGTGGTGTGATCACAACTCAAAAAGTGCTTGATTTCGAGATGATTTCTTCATACATGCTAATCGTCACAGCTACCAACATGGCCGGCCAGTCATCCAATGCCACTGTAACGGTTGTTGTGCTTGACCAGAATGACAATGCCCCTGTGTTCCAGCAGCTGCATTACCGGGGTGACATCAGTGAAGGGGCAGGGCTGAACAGTGTGGTGCTGAGTGAATCAGGTGAGCCTTTGGTTATACGGGCAACAGATGCTGACCGGAACCATAACGCCTTGTTAGTGTATCAGATCCAGGAAGAGAATGCCAGACGTTTCTTTACTGTAGATGCTGGCACCGGTTCCATTAGAACCATTGCTCAATTGGACCATGAAAAAACACCTATGTTCCATTTTCATGTGAGTGTAAGGGACAGTGGACGTCCACAGCTATCAGCTGAACATCCTGCGGAAGTCACCATTCAAGTGCAAGACATTAATGACTGTGCACCACAGTTTTCCCAGGATTTCTATGAAGCTGTTCTTCTGCTTCCTACCTACGAGGGAGTGGAAGCCTTGAGAGTCTCCGCCTCTGATCCTGATGGTGACGGTCAATCCGACCTCACCTACTCACTGACTGACACCAGTCTGGAGCATTTTGCTGTAGAGTCGAGCACTGGGCTAATCACAGTCCGAAACAGCACCTTTGGCAAAGACCGTTTCCGGTTTAATGTTCGTGTTTCAGACGGACGGTTCTCCAGCACAGCTTTGGTGACCGTTCTTGTGCGTGAGGCACTTGACAGTGGCCTGGCTTTCACACACAACATCTACAATGCTAACATTCAGGAGAACAATGCTAATGTGACAACAGTCACCGTGGTTACAGCACTTGGCAACAAATTGAATGAGCCACTACGTTATACTTTGCTGAACTCTGGTGGGAAGTTTCGAATCCGTCCCACGTCTGGAGCTATAGAGACAGTCGGAGTCCCCTTAGACAGAGAGGACAAAGAGGAGTATGGACTTCTTGTGCAGGCAAGTCGAGAGGAAGACAGGCTGCGTGTTGCAAGGGCACTTGTGCGTGTACGTGTCACTGATGTCAACGACAACGCACCCATTTTTGTTGGACTTCCATATTATGCAGCCGTGCAAGTGGAGGCAGAACCAGGAGTGTCCATATTTCGTGTGACAGCTGTGGACAGTGACAAAGGTCCAAATGGAGAAGTCAGCTACTTCCTGCAGGATGAGCTGGGACACTTTGAAATGGACCGTATTAGCGGTGAGCTCAGATTACGCCAGGCCTTTGATGCTGATCTGTCCAGTGTGGAATACCAAATCCTGGTTTTCGCTCGTGATAGTGGCACACCGTCCCTGTCCTCTTCTATCACCTTCCCTGTCACTGTTGTGAACCGGGCAATGCCTGTATTTGACCGGCCATTCTACTCTGTTAAAGTGAGTGAGGATGTGCCAGTGTTTACACCAGTTCTGGGAATCAATGCCAGCAGTCCAGAAGGACAGAATGTTCTCTACACCATCACACATGGCAACCCTGATAGCCTTTTCTCTATTGGATTTGACACTGGCATCATCAGTGTTATAGCACCTCTGGACTTTGAGGCCGACCCAGTCCACAAACTGATTATCAGAGCAACAGACTGCCTCACAGGTGCTAGAGCAGAGGTGGATGTTGAGGTGACAGTTTTAGACATGAACGATAATGCACCTGTGTTTGAACAACCAATTTATAAAGCAGTAATCTCTGAATCTGCCATGATTGGAACACCTGCTTTGCAGGTGCAAGCAACAGATAAAGACTCTGAGAAAAATGCAGCAGTTCGCTACCAAATCATCCCTGATCGCAGCAACAGCACAGACCACTTCCACATTGACAGTAGCAGTGGCCTGATCTTAACTGCTCGCTCCCTCGATCATGAAAACATTCAGCACTATGTTTTCTTTGTCAAAGCAACTGATAATGGCTTTCCTCCTCTTAGCACTGAGGTGCAGGTCACAGTTCAGGTGACAGACACAAACGACAATGCTCCAGTCTTCAATCAACTACTGTACGAGGCCTCAGTTTATGAACTTGCACCCAAAGGGCACTTTGTCATGTGCATTCAGGCTTCTGATGCAGATCAGTCTGACGTAGACCGACTACATTATGCTTTGTTATTAGGAAACGAGCGATTGCTATTTGACCTGGACGCTTCCTCAGGGATTTTGACTCTGAGTGGACAGAGGAGGACGCAACGTATGCCACCCACTATCAGCCTGAATGTGAGTGTTTCGGACGGAGTTTTCACCAGCACAGCACAAGTGCATGTACATGTAGAGTGGGCTAACCTACACACGCCACAGTTCACCCAGAGCATGTATGAAGCAGAGGTACGAGAGAACATGCCAACTGGATCAAAGGTCATTATGATTAGGGCTCAGGATGCTGATCCTGGACCATTTGGTGAAGTACACTACGTTTTGCTCTCAGATGTAGCAAGATACTTGTTTAGTATAGACAGCAGTGGTCAGATAACGACTCTGGAGAGGTTGGATCGGGAAGAGCAAAATGAATTTGTGCTGTCCATTGCAGCAGTCGACACAGGAGGAAGAACTGCATATTGCCATGTTCGGATTGCAGTGCTGGACGAGAATGATAATGCTCCACTTTTCGATGCTTCAGAGTACCGTGCTAGCGTTCGGGCAGAGGTGGAACCAGGCTCTTTAGTGACACAAGTGCAGGCTTGGGATGCTGATCAGGGGCTCAATGGAGAGATCAGCTACAGCTTATACAGTGAAGCCAGTATCCAGGTCACAGAATTGCTGGATATAGATCCTGATAGTGGTTGGGTAGTTACCAAGGGCAACTTCAGCCCCCTTCAAGGGTCGGTGTTGTCCTTTTTCGTGAAAGCCTCAGACAGTGGTGTACCAGTCCGCCACTCTCTTATTTCTGTGTACATTCACGTCCTCTCAAACGATGCCCACTTACCTGTCTTTAACCAACCACACTTCTCCTTTAGTGTTCCAGAGGATACACCCATTGGTTCCACACTAGGAGCAGTGCATCTTCAGAGCCAGCGTGGACAGAACTCTCTACCTGTCAGTTTCTCGGCTGTGATCGGTCAGACTGTGGAGAGTAATGGCGATGGGGTTTTTGTTGTGGACAAGGAGAGTGGGATGATAAAATTGGAAAAGCCACTGGATCGTGAACAAACTCCAGAATTCCATTTTAAAGTGACTGCAACCCTGCAGCAAGGACTCATAGATTCAGTTGCTGTCGTAGATGTGGAAGTAAAAATTCTAGATGTAAATGACAACAAACCAGCATTTGAGTCCAACTCATATGAAGCCTCCATCATTGAGGGACTTCCTGCTGGCACCAGAATCCTCCAGGTGCTAGCAGTGGATCCTGACTGGTCAGCCAATGGTCAGGTGACATACAGCCTTGCTCCACCTGGGCTTCTGGGATCAGGAAGCGAGGATTTGAAGGATAGTGGGAGCTATTTTACAATTGATAGCACTTCTGGGTGGATTTCAACTCTAAAAGGCCTTGATCATGAACTTAACCCCGTCCACAGTCTTACAGTCTGGGCATTTGATCTCGGCGACCCAGCCAGTCTGTCATCCTCGACGACGGTTGCCATAGCAGTTGGTGACTCCAACGACAACATGCCTGAGTTTCTGCAACCGCACTACTATGGCAGTGTGCGGGAAAGCGATGCACCTGGAGAAGTGGTTGCTGTGCTGAACACCCGTGATGATGACAGCTCTCCTAGCAACCGTCAGGTCACCTACCACATCACAGGTGAGGAAAAGAAACTTGTGTATTTGTGTGTGCATGTCTGTGTGAAGGAAATGGAAAAATAAACATGCATATTGGGTTGTTAGATAACCTGTTATTGTGTGTGATGGGAAATGTGTTTATGAAAGTGTGCATGTTGGGCTGTTTATGTCTTTCACTATGTATTCCCAATGCAAAAACAGGTCTTTTGGGATGTCGAAACCCATTTCTGCATTCCTGCTCACATAAGCTGCATTTCATTACGGAGCACCTGTTTTAGTAGTCGCATTTGTGTCTCCTTGGTCAGCATTTTAACTGAAAAAGAACCTTGACAGACACTGCATTTAGTATACCCTTGAGTGTTGTCAAACACACCATAGCTTTTAGTGCTGTTTGTTTACCCATCCTTACCCAAGGATGGTTCCTGAACTAGTGGCAACCTGCTACTCTCAGAAAATCTCAGAAAAAAGAGTACTAAACTATACCTTTCCTTGTTGCTGCAGTAATACCCTCAACCGTGTGCCTTTAGTACCTTCAGTATATTTCTTTTACCTAGAAAGGTGTAATATACATTTTAATGCTTTGCTCTAAAAGGTCACATTTTCATGTTTCCATACATATTAAAGGTACAAAAGATGTACCAATGAGGGGACCAGCCCACTGACAATGAAAGGTACAGTTTAGTAATATTTATTTCGGAGAGTGTAGCCTACCTAGCTACACAAAGAGATGCTAGCTATGTACTGCATATTGTGATATCATTTTGTTAGCTAGGCAATTTTAGTAACAGAATGACTTCTAACAGTTTGCAAGACAAATACCAACAGGCTGTTAGTTACAAGTGATTTATTTAGCCTACATTTCTAAACAACACCTCTGTCGGAGTGACATCCTTCCAAATGGGACAGGCTTTATCAAAGGAGTGTACAAATACTGGTCAAAAAATGCTGCCTACCTAAGGACTTGTCTTCAAACTGGAGCATGATGTCTCTTGAATGTGTTTTTTTTTTTTTTTTAACCAAGCAAAGCACAGATGCCCCCTACTGGGGGGAAAATATAATCATTTATTTAAACGATGAAATAAAAACAGGTCTCTGTTGTGCACTCAGGCTTTTGGACCCTAGACAACACACTTTACTTTGGAGTGGAAATGAAGAGTAAATCAGTAATACACACCTCCATGATAAACATTCGATTGATTTGTGTACGAAATAACCACATCGTAAGAACCAGCTGTGTGCCTCATCACACCCTGTCAAATGCAGTTATGATTTTCAAGAATGCCTTGCCTGGTGGTGTAGAACTCCTTTATAGAGGACAACAACAACACACACACACACACACACACACACACACACACACACACACACACACACACACACACACACACACGGGTGCGCTTAGATACACATACTTTGACTAAGGCAGAATTTAGACTGAAGCACAGCCTCAGTGGCTGTAAACATTTTCTGAGTGTAATTTTATGAAGATTCAACACACACACACACACACACACACACACACAACTCAATTACAGTTCTATGTATCTATGTGCTGCTCTGGATGATACTATAACAGCACTCTTTTTTCACAGTCTCTTTTTTTTCTCATTTTCTCTTACATCTGTTTCTTTTTCTTTGATGTTTAAATCCCTTCGGTTTTAGACGAATTCAAAGGTCAAACCACTGACTAATGGACTCTTCACACCCCTAGACAGAAGTGTGATATAAACATATAATGGAAGGAAGGGGGGGGGTGAGAAAGTGACAAGGAATAGATGGACATGAAAAAAATGAAGGAGAGGCAGAAATAGAGAAAGAGATAGAGACAGATGACAGAACAAGAGAGAGGAGAAGTGAAGAAGAATGAAAGCAAGGTTACATAGACCCGTGGTTCTGAAAATGGAGTCCATGAGTGTCAAAGTTATAATGCCAACTGGAATATAATCTAATTTTAATAAAAATGGGCTCTGTGGGTGGAAAAAAAAAAAAAGCCAACACACACTGGCCACTTTATTAGGAATACCTGTACACTTGCTCATTCATACTATTATCTCATCAACCAATACCAATCATGTAACAGCAGCACAATGCATAAAATAATGCAGAGCTATTGTTCATGTTCATTTTAAACATCAGAATGGGGAAAAATGTGAGCTCAGTGACTTTGACCATGGCATGTTTGTTGGTGCCAGATAGGGTGGTTTGAGTATTTCAGAAAAACACACACACACACACACACACACACACACACACACACACACACACACTGGTCTCTACACAGAATGGTGCGAAAAAACAAAAAACATTCAGTTGTGTGGGCAGAAATGCCTTGTTGTTGAAGAGCTCAGAGGAGAATGGCCAGTCTGGTTTGAGCTGACAGGAAGGCTACGGTAACACAAATAACCACTCTTTGCAACCGTGGTGAGCAGAAAAGCATCTTTAGAATGCATGACGCATCAAACCTTGAGGGACTGTTCCTATTAAAGTGGTTGGTCAGGGTATTATTATAAGCATTTACATAACGTGTAAGTTTGTTTGTAAAAATAAGTTAAAAGGCCGCTTCTGACTATAAAAAGAGTGAAACCCCTGACATAGCTAATTAACAGAACTAAATGAAATAAATACAGCTAATGCTGTAACTACACTGTGCCACAAATAAACTGGCTATAAATCATCCTGACTAATGTGCATAGAAGCACAATGACTGTGTCTCCAAAACATCAACACAGTTGGCGATAACAGACGCAACACCTTATGGCAAAGTCTGTCCGGCCCTTGGCAACATGCCCGAGCAGTTATTTCCTGCTCTTTAAATAAAGAGGAACTCATGAACCTGAACGAAAGCTGACGTTTCGAAATCTGACAAAAATGTTATAAGGTTTTGGCTCCAATAACGCAATTTTTTCCGGGTTTGCTCCGGCTACTGCGCATGCACGTTTCTACATCAAAAGATTAAAAACGTTAACTTTATTTACAGATTGATGATTGTCAGCTTGAAGAAAAGGACGAATCTCACAGGGCATTTGATCCGTACAGGCCTCAGTATAGGAATCTGATAGACCTGTCTCTTTTGTCATCTTTACCAACAGGGCGATTGGCTTGTTTTTATCAAAAGGCGGGACTTCCTGTAGTGCAGGCGCTATGTACACATTGTCCCGTTCATATTTCAAGAAGTGGCCTGTCTCTCTTTGTTATACAGACACAATATAAGGAAGATCTTTTTTTATAACAAGAAGACTTATAATAGTGAGATTATACGTAGGCACTGCAACTTTAAAACACACACACACACACACACACACACACACAGAGATTTCATTATGTTCTGGTTATTAAGATGCAGTGATAATTTAGTATGAGGTTATAAATTCTGATTAAAAGGTTAATGAATGTGTGTGTGTGTGTGTGTGTGTGTGTGTGTTTCCCTGTTACTCAATACACTTGTGATTCTGCAAGAATTGCTTGGTTAAACAACACGCAGAGTTTTATATTTGTTCAAATATATTTTATATGAATCCAGCCACAGCTATTGTACATTATTGTTGTACACTACACTGTGTCTATGTGAAATACTTGATTCTGATTGGTCAATGTGATGACCATGGGGCATTCCCGATTGGCTGACACAAGTGTTATTTTCACAAATCAGAAAACTTTCTAATATTTATTCAAAGAAACAAATTAATCATAGATCTAAAGCAATGCTCCTCATACTGGAATGTAACCACGACAGCGAGCATAGCTACAGTAGCCTTCGCTATCTCCAGAAACCTGAAATAAATGATATATGATGTAACCGAAAATGAACATTATTTTACTGACGGATAATTTTCATTCTTTCTATAAATAAATTCTTCAAATAGCCAAAATTATTGACCAATAAGGTCATTTCAAGCTTGAAATTTGTAAATATGTCTAGAAATAGGCTTAATAATAGTGTTCTTTGTTTTAGTGTAATCATACGAGATAAATTTGCCTCGCTCAAACAAAATTTTTGCAGTGTAGACTGCCCTCTTACTTACTAAACTAGCACAAATTCGCTAGCATTTATTGAAGAGTGTGTCAAATTGAATGACAAATGCTTTATACTAACTTCAGTATTAAATTTTTATACTGATGTTTATTTGTTCTGGATTTTTTTGTGTAGTTGCTTTAAGTTAACTGAATTTGTATGGAACGTTAGATACAGTAGATAGACATTGTTTTAGTAATTTTGAGTTAAAAGTGCTTATATTTGAAATAACAGTGCATTTCACTAAGGATGTTTTCCCACTACGCACTGAGAGACGACTAACAGGGTCACAGTAATGACCTGTAAAAAGTAAAAATCAACTGACTCGTTATTACAGTGCACGGCTACGCCTTTATTGAGTCAAACCTTGAAAAAGTGCTCAGATTGACATTGTTCGTTCATCTTAACCTGGCCAAAGACAGTTGTTTACATAAACTCTCTCTGGTGAAAGGTTTTTAAGTTGTGTCAGTGATGTCAGTAATGTGAAAAACTGGCACCCTGACAAACTTCAAGTGGCTTTTCAATGTTCAGTTTTTTTGTAAATGATTGTTAGTGAAGTTGTGTCGCATTTGAGTAAAACTTAATGTATGTAAAGGTATTTGTAAAGTAAAATTGTAATATTTTACCATGTGAACTTTTCAGAAAACTGTATAAACATTATATTTTATATTCATTCATTTATTAAATCACAAAGAGGGTTAATCAACGATCTGTGTGCGTGTGTGTGTGTGTGTGTGTGAGTCATATTCAGTCATTTCATATTGTTTTTTGTCGAATTGTCGATGGTTTGTCTGAGCTCTGTGTGTATCACAAGAATGGAATAAATGAGAGCTAGAGGTCATAAAATAAGGATTTGCTTTGGGGTGTGTGTGTGTGTGTGTGTGTGTGTGTGTGTGTGTGGTCTTTGGTAATTGGCTGATGTTGCTTTTGTTGACTCAAAAGGAAAAAAATTATTAAAGAGTAAATAACAGAGCAAGTGCTGAAGTGGATTGAGAGAGGGAAAGAGAAAGTGGGAGGAGGAGGAAATAAAGTGATAAAGACAAAGAGCCCTTCTATGTGTTATTAGCCTCCAACAGAGTTAAATTGAACTGTTTATTTATGTAAGTGTGTGTGTGTGTGTGTGTGTGTGTGTGTGTGTGTGTGTGTGTGTGTGTATACATGCCTGCTTAAGAGCACACTGACTGGACATTTATTAAGCCAACTGTTTTAGATTACTGTGTTCCCATTTAATTTATTCTATCCATCATTCTACCATTTCTCTCTTTGTCTCTGTGTGTGTGTTTGTGTGTGAGATAAATTAGTGCTCATTAAAGTTCGACCTTAATAACATAAATGAAAATAAAAGGTGTGATTATTACAATTTATACTAATGAGCCTGGCACAAATGGCAGAGGTTATTAATACATATAGGTGTGTGTGTGTGTGTGTGTGTGTGTGTGTGTGTGTGTGTGTGTGTGTGTGTGTGTGTGTGTGTGTGTGTGTGTGTGTGAGACTTGTGAGGTGTGTGTGAGAAAGAAAGCTGCATTGCGCTTGTTTTTCTACCAGGTTTTCTCTCAAAAATGTCAAAATAGTCAAAAATGACTAGCTGCAAAAATGACTAACTACAAAACCAGTTAAATATGTGACTTGACTTTAGGTTTGCTATGGATATGACTAGCTACACATATAACTAGCTACAGGACTAGCGACACATTTGACTAGCTGCAATACTGGCTATAAAAACTACTGAACATGGTGTGATCTAAGACAGCCTCGTAACAGAAATAATAAGGACAGTTGTCAAGTAGTGTGTTTTTTCTTGTGTGTGTGTGCAGGTGGTAACCGTGGCGATGTGTTCGCCCTGAGTTTACTCTCCTCTGATTGGAAGCTGTACGTGAAGCGGCCGTTGGATCGTGAGCAGCAAGAGCGTTACGTCATCAACGTCACGGCAACGGACGGCCTCCATGTTGCCACAGCAACCGTCCATGTGCTTGTCACCGATGCCAACGACAACAGTCCCGTGTGTGACCCGGTGAGACATGCACCAACACACATACACACAGAAAAACATGTACACACAGATACTTTATGTGTGTACATGTGTTTGTGCTTGTGCCTCATTTGTGTGTGTGTGTGTGTGTGTGTCTGTTTGTGTGTGTCTGTCTGTGTGCGTGTGTGTGTATAGGTGGTGTACACTGCATCTGTCTCAGAGGATATCCCCATTGGAAATCTGATCCTGAGAGTGAGAGCGACGGATGCAGACACTGGCTCTAACGCACAACTACAGTACACACTGTCAGGGGGCGGGGCTGAGGACTTCACGATACACTCTTACACAGGTCTATCTGTCTATCTATCTATCTATCTATCTGTCTATCTATCTGTTTATCTGTCTGCCTGTCTATCATGATGATGACGTAGTGTGTGTGTGTGTGTGTGTGTGCTTTTGCAGGAGAGCTAAAAACCGCGACGTCATTGGACCGGGAGAAAGTTGAGCGGTACTCTCTTGTTGCCAGGGCGACAGACGGGGGTGGGCTTTCATGTGAGGCAACTGTTTCCATCACACTACTGGATGTTAATGATAACCCTCCTCGGTTTGGCTCCGCCCATTACGAGACCAGCGTTTATGAGAACACAGCTGCGAAAGCGCTGCTCACACAGCTAAATGCCATAGATCCAGACCTGGGTACGAAACACACACACACACACACACACACACACACACACACACGGTGCTGCTGCAATGCTTTCTAACTTCCCCTGCATTATTGATGAGTTCCTGTGTGAGTGTGCAGTCCTGTGTGCGATCTGTTCTGCAGTGTTGCTACATGCCTTCGTTCACATTTTTTCCACTTCTGGCGGTTTTCACTCTACTCAAAAAGGAGCACCCCCTGATGCCGTTATCTCCAGTGTGATCTTGATGTGCGAACAGATCGATGGGTGATTTTTGCAGGACTTGAGGACTGTCCTTAGCTGTTTTTTCATACCTCCTTTTCATCCCGCTAGAAACAGACAGAGATATCTGAACAGGATCTCTCTGGGTAGCGACCACATGTCCATATGTGTGACATGTCCAAGTGTTTAAAAACTGCAATCTGCAGAATGAGTTTCAGAATGAGTTTTTTTTTCCCTCAAGAAAATGCCAAGAATCTGCTGAAAACATTGAGTTGATAGACAGCCACTGTAGTCACTGTGTGCAGGTTTTTTTCTGATTTTTTTTTAGCAGACCAAAAGAGACTGAGGCCTGCTTTAGGCGATGTTGTTGCTTAAGGATAGAATGCTGCCAAGATGTTTCTGCTGTATTACTGTGGACAACACGCCTCCATTGATGGTGAACAGTTACAGTTGGCCAGGTTTTCAGTTTCTGAGATTTTTTTGAGATGTTTAACCCCATTTTCTTGTAGACGGTACAGCAGCATTCTTTGGAGATCCTCTCAGCTCAGTATGTGGCAAGAGGTGGCTTTTGTACTGCCGTGAAATCTCATTTCATCCAGACAGAATCCTGTGATGAAACTAGTGTTGTGTTTTATCTCTTGATGCAGTAGGATATGACACACATTGACAACCTGGTCTGGGGATACAGTCTTGCTCACACAGAAAGATTAAGAATCCATCCCGCTTAAGGACATACGGACCTCTTGAAGGATGCATGTCATTTTTTTCTGAGCAGTCACACTTTTGTAGGATATTCCACAACAACAACTTGTTCACTGCAACAAGGGTTTTGGGCAAGTCGATTAATAGAACAAATAAGTCCTGATGCTGTTCCTTACACTTTTCCAGCAGCTGCCTGGAAGTGATAACCATGTCTACTACACTTTATTTTGTGCAAAAGCCGAACAGAGACTCTTGGAAGTGCACTATATGGCCAAATGTATGTGGACGCCTGACCATCACACCAGTCACGTGCTTGTTGAACATCCCATTTCAGACTTGCCCCCCACCTTTGCTACTGTAAAATCTTCCACTCTTCTGGGAAGACTTTCCACTGAATTTTGGAATGTAGCTGTGTGGATTTGTGCTTACAGCTGAGATCAGGCACTGATGTCGGACGAGAAGACCTGGTGCACAGTCCACGTTCCCATTTATTGTTCAATGGGGTTGAGGTCAGGGCTATGTGCAGGTCACTCAAGTTCTTCCACTCCAGCCTTGGCAAACCATGTCTTCATGGACCTTGCTTTATGCACAGGGGCATTGTCATGCTGGGACAGGTTTGGGGCTCTTAGTTCCAGTGATGCAAAATCTTAATGCTACGCCATACAAAGACATTCTAGACAATTGTGTGCTTCCAACGTTGTGGCAACAGTTTGGGGAAGGCTCACGTATGAGTGTGATGGTCAGCTGTGCACATACTTTTGGCCATCTAGTGTGTCTGTTCTGCAATGTTTACATTAGCTAAAAGATTTCCTGCAGTGGATAATAATGATGTCGCTCTTCTACTGTACTTATACTTTCTTTTACTTTCCATGACAGCTCTGTTACCTTTGTTTCTTACTGGCTAATGAACAGGCGAAAGATCTCTGGTAATTGGGTATGGTATGTTTGACGGTCTAGATCAGGAGGTTGCTAGAACATTGTCTGGCCCAGGTGCCTTATGGTAAAGTATTTTTACTATTGTTAGATTTTCTGTGTAAAAGTATTCCAAAAAATTCCAAAAAATTTTTGGAAAAAAAATACATTGTGATGTTCAAAGCAGTTTGAGTCATAATCAGTTTCTTGCAGCAGTTCCGCAGAACCCTAGTTAGAACCTTTCCTATAATGATATCAGCTGTTTCTGTAGACAGCTTTATCATCTTCATTTTTGTGCCAATTTTAATACCTCTGATGGATGCAACCTTTCCTTTCATACCTCACTGATGGACAGATAAAGTGCTCCAGCTGGAATGTTGCCTGGATTGGGTATCTTGTGAATTTTAATGGAGCTCCACTTTCTTCCTAGTTAACTACCTGTTGTTCCCTTGCACTCTTCTAATCGGAGTCCACCCCGCCACCCCTGCAGAAGCCCCCTGGAGCTCCAGCCCAAGTTCTCAGACTTCTTCCCCCACAATCCACAATTACTCTCCATACCACTCAGTTAAAGGCATGGTCTGGACTTTCAAAAACTTTCAAACTGCTTTTAGAGTTTCTGTAAAAATGAAAGGATCAAGTTGCTCTTGAAGAATGGTACAATTTGGTAACATTTGTATTCTGGGCTGGATTGAGACAGCTTCAATGTGTTCATCCAACCTATGAAAGTTTTTGGGCTTGAGGTTGTGACATGGTTTACAGCTTTAGACATGGTTTACAGCCTTACAAAAGTGTGCAAGTCTGTACTCCTGGCACTTGCTTATCTGTCGGTTTGAAAGTGAAAGTGAAGTGAAAACGAAGTGAAAATGAAGTGACATGTGGCCGAGTATGGTGACCCATACTCGGAATTTGTGCTCTGCATTTAACCCATCCAAGTGCACACACAGTAGTGAACACACACACCGTGAACACACGCCCGGAGCAGTGGGCAGCCTTTTTTTTTTTTTTTTGCTGCGGCGCCCAGGGAGCGTTGGGGGTTCGGTGCCTTGCTCAAGGGTCTCACCTCCGTCGTGGTATTGAGGGTGGAAGAGAGCGCTGGTCATTCACTCCCCCCACCTACAATCCCTGCCGTTTGTAGTGCAAGACTAGCCCCTAAGGCAGAGGGGCAACAAGTGGTTGCCTCCACATAGGAGACCATCCTATGGAGCCCACAGCAGTCTTTAGATATCCTTTAGATATCCTTTAGATATCCTTTAGATATCCTTGCCTGGGGATGCAAGAACCTTAGTTACCATATGAGACCACAAGGAGGAGTCTTGGTGTATGAGAGGCTCTGTACTTGAAGGGGAAACCTTGTGCGGCACCTTTGTGGTGCCTTATAAGTGTTAATTTGTGAATTGTAAGAAAGGAATTCCCACTTCGGCATGTTCAACATGTGAAGTGGGAAAAAGAAACATGGAAAGCGTGCCAATTGTTTGCTCTATCAGAGTATGTAACGCACTTAAAAAGCTACTTTAACCACACTTTTAGAGTTACAGGCCTGAGTGACTACTGGTTCTATTCTACTAGTGTACCTTAACCATTCGTGCAACATTCTGGACTGAAATTGTAGGGGACTTTACACCGTTCACAGTGGGAGCAGCCATGCTGATTTGATGTCACTCTGTAAACAGGGAAGGAACTGGTAATTGAGAAGACTACCCGAAGTTGACGAGTTGAAATTTCAAGTTGAGGGGGAATTACACGTTGCAACTTCACCTCGAACACAGCATTAGACCGTTTCTTTACCTTTCCAAAGTCATCCTGTGGCAAAACACCTGAAAACCAGAAAAGGGGTTCTTGTACACATCTTAAAATCTGAAAAGATATAGGCACTCAATTCCAGACATGGAAAACTATTAAAATTCTGGAGCAAAGGTATGGAGAGCCTGTAGTCAAAGGAAGATGCCAAGATTTTTGGTTGTCTTTGGACATTCCCTTATTTTCTGCACTAATGCAGCCGTCTGAATGCATGTCACATTTCACATTTTCATGACATTGATAATGACTTTTCATATTTAGCACCAAACCTGAACATGGAAAGCTTTGAAAGTTTAAAAAAAAATCCAGAGAAAGTATGAAAAAGGTCTTTTTTTTTTTTTTTTTAATATAAGGAAGGGGCAAAAACCTTGCAGAAACTGTAATCAGACAAGCCTGCATTATGCATCAATTTTCCATCTGTAATCTTCTCTTTTTCTGTCTGTCTCTCTGTCTCAGGTGAGAGCCGTAAAGTAGTGTACTCACTAGTAGACTCGGCTGAAGGTGTCTTCTCCATCGATAAGTGGACTGGTGTGGTGGCTCTGGAGCGGCCGCTGGACCGTGAGGTCCAATCCTCGTACCTTGTGGTGGTACGGGCGTCTGACCTAGGCGTCCCCTACCGTCTCTCGTCTCTTGCCAACCTCACCATTGCCGTGCTGGATGTAAACGACAACCCTCCGGTGTTCGAGCGGCGTGACTACAGTGCCACGCTGGGCGAGGATGCAGCAGCTGGCACCGCAGTGCTGCGTGTCCATGCACACAGCAAGGACATCGGTACTAACGCTGACATCTATTACAGCATCCGATCTGGGAACGCACAAGGGCACTTCAGCATTGAAACACACACAGGTGAGAAGACAAATCTTATACTAACTGGTATGGCTGTGTCCCAAATGCTAGTATACCAGCATGCTAAGTAGCAAGCCAACATAGTACCATTTTATAGATAAGATATGTACTGCTAGTCTACTAGACATAATGTTATTACTACTACCGCTGTTTAGTATGTCTAGTTTTAGACAAAATCCCAGTTCCTAATCTTAACTGCTAATATTTTTTTAGATGGGTAATGAGCTAACCTGACAGGATTTCTGAGAGGATTTTGAAGTCATGTTCATAAATATTCATACTTTTCACTGCTAATGTTGGATAGCTGGCTAACATGAGCTAAAACTGACAGAATTTCTGAGAGGAACTTTGTCTTATTTATAAAATGTCAATAATTTTAATTTCTAAATTTTAATTTCACCTGGCTAAAGTGAGTTAATCTGACAGGACTTCTAAGAAAATCACTTTACACTTTGTTTTGTGTATAAAGGTACTTTTGAGGGCCGGGGGCCTTCTTGTGAGAAAGCGTTGTTGTCACTGATAAATATTTAGCTAGCTAGCTAGCATGGAATGCTTGCTGTACAGTACATTATGTATGTTAGTATTTAGTATTGAGACGTAGACACAAGCAGCATCTAGTGTTTATTGTGTCTGGAAAGCTTTATTGTAGCTGCTAAATATGTAGGTAGCTAGCTAACAATGCTTGCTAAATAGTATCACACACAGTTGGCATATAATTTTTTGACATACATTAATATGCTGATATTTGGTATTACTATGGTAACTGCGACAGCATTATTCTGGCTGCTAAATCCTATGCTAGCTAACGCTGCTTGCTCTGGTTTGGAATTAATCTGTCAAAAAACTGATTGAAATTTGTTAGGCTGAAATTTATCCATGCTTTTTTGACCACAGAAGTTATAGGAACACACACACACACACACACACACACACACACATATTTCATTCTATAATGCAATTCAGCTCTCGGTGTTCTAGCCAGTATATAAAGCTGAGATATAGACAGCCTGAGGCCATTTGTGTCCTAAATCGCAGCCACCCGCCTCTTCACTCACTTAATCTCGTTCCCACATACGCAGTCGGACACTTTTCAGCTTACAGCTCACGTTTGCTCTAAGTTTCATTAATAATTGCTTTGCATAGATATTTAAAGACACTATGCATGGATGTTGTCAGTAACTACACCCTATTCACCACATAGTACATTGTTTAGGTGCCATTTTTTAAAGCATATTTTCTTTCAAAGGCACGTTATACACTACATTAGATATACTACAGAATAACAGTGCAGAAGAATGCACAGTACTATTTACAGATGACCTTTGTAGTGTGTAGAGTGTATGTTTGAAGAGGAGGATGATGGTGTGTGTGTGTGTGTGTCTGTTTGTGCAGGAGCGATCTCTGTGTCTCACCCTCTGGACTTCGAGACCTGTAAAGATTACTTTCTCACGATAGAAGCTCGCGATGGCGGAACTCCGCCCCTCACCGCTGTTGCCATGGTGAACATCAATATAACGGATGTCAATGATAATGCGCCGATGTTTGGGCGTGACGTTTACAGCGCCATCATCAGAGAGGACGCTAACATTGGCGATGCGGTCGTCAAGGTAACCACATTCAACATTATAAAGAATAAACAACAACCAGAAAAGGAAAGAGAACAACAACTTTGTGCTACCGTAGTTTGTTCTGTAGCCTGTTTATGAAATTATCACTCTTACTGTTTAATTAATGGCGGGATGACACCATTAATTAAACAGTTATTTTTTAATTAAAAATGAATGCCCGACGAGATGACATGTTGGTCTGGTTGCTCAGGTGACCGCCGAAGACATCGACAGCCAGGTGAACAGTGACATCCTGTACTCAATCATCAGCGGCGACCGCGAGAACCAGTTCTTCATCGAGCCAGTGACGGGCCAGATCAAAGTCAACAAACAGCTGGATCGAGAAACGGTGAGGAACACCACCACGGTTTCCATGACAACAAGCTCAGAGACCAAATGATCAACTATCAATTGAGTAAAAAATCATTTCTACTTAAAAGTGCCAATACATTACTTTATTGGTATTAAACTGACCCTTAAGCTTGAATGGCACTTCCAGAACCATGATTATGTGCAAATAGATATAAAAATACAACAGAAGGGCAGGTATTAAATTAACATAGGCCTGTTAAAATTTCTCAAAATTACGTATGTGGATCACAAAATTCCGACTTGTTGCCACTACAGTATAATTTTTATATATTACTTCTCCACATATGAAAATGTTTCATTTACATTTACCTTATGAACAGAACACACTCATACTCATACTTTTATTCTGTGTTCATATCATATTTTAAAGTTTTAGCTTAGTTAAAGTACACCTTTACTCAGCGTTATACCCGACTTTCAGTTTCACTTTTATTCTTCAGGTGAGTCTCTTTAAGATCCAGAACTTACTACAGGTGTTAAGTAAAGAATAAAATGCTCAGGGGCATGCAGCTCTAGTAAATACATCAATGATGATGATTGTTACCACCTTGTTAACACCCTGAAACTGATTATTTTCCACTAACATCACATCCTTGAGTGTTTTACTAAAACACAGCAATTTGACAATGATTGCAAACGACACTTACTTTTTATCCATTTATAGTTACATTTAATTGTTAAAACAGCTATAAACAGTCATTCCTCCACCACCCTCTCTTATTTCTCTCTCTTGACGTTTGTCCTGTTACAATTAGACCCTGAAGACTTTCCAGTTACGGAAAGCTTACCGTTAAAAAGCACTGGACACTGGAGACTCCTTCCATAAATGTTAAATAAATAAATAATTACAGAAACCGTCACCATATCGGTGATTCTGCATCTTTGTTAATTAACAAGACTGTTTATTATTAGGATTGTGTTATGCAGTGCATCTGCCATACGAGGCACTGTGAATGAGCTGTTGTTATAGAAACGCTGAATAAAAACCTGTGATTTGCAACCTGAACTAATGACAGAGCTGCTGTGATAGAAAATTAATCAACACCTTCTGAGAGAATTCAGCAGAACAATTAGCACATGCAGAAACCTGATTACAACATGGGTGCCTCTCCCTTTATTAGCACATGATGTCACTGATTCATTATTCTTTGTAAATTATATGCAGTTTGTCAGATTGCACGCATACATTAGCCTCTTTATTTGGGATGTTAATAAATCAGAGTATATAATGATGAGTTTTTATTAAAAAATTTTACTTTAGTGGTTATAATTTTTAAAAAATATCTATATTAGAAGTCTTACAGCTATAATCTTTCACTAAAAAAATCTATCTTCGGTGTATCATATTATACATTTTACTACCAATTTTAACTCCTATTAATATCCATTGTGTAAAAAAAAAATTCTATAATTATTCTATAATCCTGTTTTCTCTCTCTCTCTCTCTCTCTCTCTCTCTCTCTCTCTCTGTCTGTCTGTCTGTTATCCTGTCCGTCTCTCCAGATTGCAGGTTATGCATTGGCAGTAAGAGCTCTGGACAGCGGAACTCCCTCCATGTCTTCAACTGTGATCGTTAACATCGACATCTCCGACGTCAACGACAACCCGCCCACTTTTTCTCCAGCCAATCACACGGCAGTTATTCAGGTACACTCGATGAGTGACGTGCTAATAGGTCAGTGTATAAAAAATATTAAAATATACAGCATCTGATTATGATTCATTTATTGATTGACAGGAGAATAAGCCAATTGGGACGAGCATCCTGCAGCTATCCGTCACCGATAAAGACGCTGCCCACAACGGCCCACCGTTCCACTTCAACATCCTCTCGGGAAATGAGGAGATGTGGTTTGCGTTGGACAGGGAGGGGCTTATAATGTCCAATCAGATGTTCCGCAGGTCTGAGAGAACGGAATA
This sequence comes from Pangasius djambal, assembly GCA_022985145.1. Classification (NCBI taxonomy): domain Eukaryota; kingdom Metazoa; phylum Chordata; class Actinopteri; order Siluriformes; family Pangasiidae; genus Pangasius; species Pangasius djambal. The sequence goes on along the minus strand of CM040988.1, from coordinate 2,308,027 downwards.
TGTCATTCAGGTTGAGGTGAGCGCAACAGTGATAGTCAAGTTATGCTGTGTGCTAAGTTTTATAAATGTGTGTTCAGTTACTGTGTTTACTGTAAATGTGCTACTCCAGGAGTTACGGTAGTTTGTGCATTCGGTTACTGTGTTTACTGTAAATGTGCTATTCCAGGAGTTACGGTAGTTTGTGCATTCAGTTAGCGTGTTTACTGTAAATGTGCTATTCCAGGAGTTACGGTAGTTTGTGCATTCGGTTACTGTGTTTACTGTAAATGTGCTATTCCAGGAGTTACGGTAGTTTGTGTATTCAGTTAGCGTGTTTACTGTAAATGTGCTATTCCAGGAGTTACGGTAGTTTGTGCATTCGGTTACTGTGTTTACTGTAAATGTGCTATTCCAGGAGTTACGGTAGTTTGTGCATTCGGTTACTGTGTTTACTGTAAATGTCCTACTCTAGAAGTTACGGTAGTTTGTGCATTCGGTTACTGTGTTTACTGTAAATGTGCTATTCCAGGAGTTACGGTAGTTTGTGTATTCAGTTACTGTGTTTACTGTAAATGTGCTATTCCAGGAGTTACGGTAGTTTGTGCATTCGGTTACTGTGTTTACTGTAAATGTGCTATTCCAGGAGTTACGGTAGTTTGTGCACTCGGTTAGTGTGTTTAATGTAAATGTGCTACTCTAGACGTTATGGTAGTTAGTGTTTTTACTATTGTTTTTAGCTATTGACACAATAATATGCTGGCCTAACAGTCAGTATACTATGTTAGTATTTTAAACTCAGGTTCATTGGTTTTTGTTTTTAATTTATCTTGACCAACCTTGCCACTCCAGGCCCGTGATTCCGGCAGGCCACCGTTGTCATCAACCACACTCGTGCACGTGCGCGTGATCGAGGAGAGCGTGCACATGCCTGTAGCATCTCCGCTACACGTCCACATTGTCACGGTGGAGGATGAGTTCCCGGGAGGTGTGATTGGACAGATTCACGCCACGGACCAGGACGCTTTCGACATCCTCACCTATGGACACACACACCAAAAGAACAGCCTCTTTAAGGTGTGTGTGTGTGTGTGTGTGTGTGTGTGTGTGTGTGTGTGTTACATCTGTCGCTCTCTCCCAGTACTGGTCATATATTAAATACTGTGTACTGTACTATAAAGCCTCCGTCTTTCTCTCTGTCTCAGGTAAACCCACGTGACGGACGCATCATCGCTCTCTCCGGTCTGGACGCAGGTCGCTACTCTCTGAATGCCACGGTGACGGACGGCCGTTTCTCTGTGAGCGTGCCCGTGAGCGTGCACGTAGAGTGGGCCTCGGCTGCTATGCTGCGTCACGCTGTTACAGTGCGCTTCGAGCGCGTCTCGCCACACGACTTTGTCTCACGTCACCTCACTTCCGTTCGCCGCGCCATCGCCGATGCCATGGGAACAGGGACGCCCGATGCCCTGCATGTGCTCAGTGTGCAGCCGGTGGAGACCACAGGCCAACTTGACCTCCTGTTGGCTGTGGAGGCTCCTGGGGGTGGCGGCTTCCTGGCAGCAGCGCTGGTGAGTCAGAAGCTAAGCGCAGCACGGAGGCGGCTGGAACAGGTCCTGCGCGTTTCCGCAGTTCTGGATAAGAACTGTTCGGGCCTGGAGTGTGGAGAGGCACGCTGCGAACAGACCATCACACTCGACACACACGCTCTGCTCACTTACACCACCAGCACCAGCAGCTTCGTCTCACCGCGGTTTCAACGGAGCGCACGCTGCGTCTGCACTGGTGAGTCATGGAGAGGGACCACCACTCATACAGAGCCTTGCAAAAGTATTCACCCCTCTTGGAACTGATATGGACTTCACTGGGATTTTTGCAATTTGATTTGCACGACACGTCGGTGCAAAAATTGTTTATCGTAACACACTGTAACCCAAGTGATTAAACAGAAAGAGCAAAGTATTCCCTGCTGATGAAAAGCATCCTCGTAACATGATGCTACCACCACCATGCTTCACTGTGGGTATGGTGTTCACAGGGTGGTTATTTAGGGGTTTCTTACCAACAGGGGTGAAAACTTACACCATTACAACTTTTACTTTATTTTTGTAAATAATTCTGTAAACTATTTACTATCACTGTTACTATCACTGTATGACTATTTACTAGCAGCATTGACATGGTTGTGTGTGTGTTGAGCTGAACCCTGCCAAATATCTTTATTGAAATCTTTCTCTTTCTCGCTGTCTCTCTCTCTTTGGCAGACGGGCGATGTTCTGCGGTATCGGAGGTGTGTGAGGACGTGGTCTGTCCCGATGACATGCAGTGTGTGAAGACAGACAACAGCAGAGGACCGTACGCCTGCCAGTGCCCGCCAGGGAAACTAGGAGAGTGTGCAGGTGTGTGTGTGTGTGTGTGTGTGTGTGTGTGTGTGTGTGTGTGTGTGTTTATTCGTGTGTGTTCCTACTAAGTGCCGTGTGTTTTAAGTTTCTCAGACAATAGACAATGTTCATAATTTGTTGATGACATCATGCAATATATGCAAATTCAATTTATGCAAATGTGTGCAAATCTTCTAGACATTTACTACAGATGTATGTAAATGTACAGAGTAAGTGTTTCGAGAGAGATGTTTCGTAAAACTGTGTGCGTGTGTGTGCATGCCCAGGTCACACCTCTCTGAGTTTCTACGGCAACAGTTATATAAAGTACCACGTGATTGACGGCTTGAAGAGCGACGAGGTGAAACTGCAGCTCCGCATCAGAACACTGCAGAGTAGCGGAGTGATCCTGTACACACACCCCGCCCCCTGTGCCATGCTAAAGGTCCACACACACACACACACACACGCACAGAAACGTCTGTCAACATATATTTCCTAAATACTGTCTAATTGCTTGTCACTTTAAGCCCTGTCTCTCTCTGTATGTATGTATGTATGTATGTATGTGTGTGTGTTTGATTGACAGATGGAGGACGGATGTCTCCAGCTACAGCTAGGCTGCTCTGAAGGTGGTGGAGTCCTCGCCATCACCACACGACCAATCAGTGATGGTCGCTGGCATCACGTGACCCTTGAGTTGGGTCGAAACTCCAGCAGCCTCTCATTAGACGACTGGACACAGCAGGCCCCGGCTGCTTCCCACCTCCCTGGCCCCGATTGGTCCATTTCAATGGGGGCGTGGCATAGCGACAGTTTCCAGGGCTGCCTGGACTCGTTGGCGCTGAACGATGACGAGCTGCCACTGCACAACAAACAGGCACCTGCAGCAACACACACACGCTCACACACTCATGTGGAGGTGACGGCGCTGGGTGAGGTGACGCTCGGCTGTGTGCTTCACCATGATCCGTGTGCACGCCAACCCTGCGCGCACGGAACTGCCTGCACCAGCCTTCCCAACGGAGGTGTGTGTCTGTGTGTGTGTGTGTGTGTCTGTGTGTCTGTGTGTGTCTGTAGTCATAGCTTTATATCTTGGTATGGGCCAAGTGTCCTAACAAGGATGGGAATATCTGACAGTTTTGACCTTGTGGTGACATTTGGCTGGTCCCTATGAGGAAAATTACTATTTTACAAAAACTACACCTTTTATTTAAACAAAAAAAACGAAAAGAGCCAAAATGTTTCCTTTT
>CM040988.1:2276920-2301920 GCA_022985145.1 Pangasius djambal | reverse complement strand
TGAGATGAGCACGTTCAGACAGGGGACGGAGTCACCGAGAGTGGTGGGCAGTATGGCACGGAGGGGCGTGGCCGTGTGCAGCGTGGCACCCAACCGATCGGAGTGTGACTCGCCGAGCAACAAAAGAAGCTGGGAGGATGACGATGGTGAGAGAGACAGGATTGAGTGTGTGTGTGTGTGTGTGTGTGTGTGTGTGTGTGTGTGTGTGTGTGTACTTCCTGGCCTCCTAATCATGGCGAATCAGCATACGAGCATCTCTCGCCTCCCCTCACAGTCAGAGCTGCAGTGATTTCTCCCTCAGCTGTCCTATATATATATATATATGCAGTGTTCCAGTCAGAAGGTAGTTCCCTAGGGAGGCAGAATTTTTAGGGAGCCTTTATCCTGACATAACAACTGCCCCCTTTAAAACATACCTGCCCTCTAAGATCCATACGTGCACTAATTCGGGGGCAACATGTGTCCTGTTCATCACACCAGAACCATGAAAGTTTCAGCAAATGTTGCAGGAACATGGCATTTCTTCTACTCATTAGGGGTCCAAGCACCAGATCATTTTATCTCCTAAACTAAGGGTTTTGCAGCCAGAGACCAATTTAACCCTTTAAACTCCACACGACTTGCCCTCAGTACAGAGATTTTTTTTTTTAAAACGTGTACAAGAATATTCAAAAATCACGGACCCACTAGCTGTGCTTCATGGACTCCACTTTGAGGAATATTTTTCCTAAACCACAGTCAGAATTCTGTTCGCTCTGGACTCCTTGGCTTTAACCAAACATAAGAGCCTCAACGACAACGAAGCTCCGCCCTCTTCAATTTTGGAGGTGGAGATATAATATACAAAACCTGCTTATCAGGTATCTAGAAGAAATTGTTTAATGTAGGATGTCACCCCTACACCTATATACACTCGATGATATTCTGAACACAGTGACCAGTTTTCACAGAACATGTTGTCACTATCTTGGGGATTTTTTTTGTCTAATGCATGTCATCACGTTTACTAAAAAAAAAAAAAAAAAAAAAGGTTGGAGCAGTTAGTAAGCATGGCACACAACAGCCAGTCATAACTTAATTGGCAATAATTGTCCTTGCACATGAACAGCCGTGATGAACTGATGATGAGAATCGACCAAATGGTGCATTAATTGCAAACTGTAATCCATTAGTCAGTTAGTAAAGTAGTGCTTGGACCCCATGAATCGCTGCTTGGAACTACATTTGTCTCTGTTTCTGTAAATTTTATACTTTTCAATGTTCCTGAATTTGAATTACAAAATCTTTCTTTCTTTGTTCTTATCTTCTTTCATTCTGACTTTCTTGCTTTCTTCCTTTCTTTCTTTTACCATTGACCATTTTTTCATTTCTTTTTTTGTTTTTCTTTCTTTCTTTTCTTTCAGGTTTTTTTTTAGCACAGTGCATTCTAGAAGACACAGTGATTTCACACCAGCCTCCTTCTGTCCTCTTTCTTTCTTTCTTTCTTTCTTTCTTGGTCCTTACTTTCTTGATTTCTTGATTTCTTTTGTTCTTTCTTTCTTTCTTTTAGCATTTTTAGCACCGTGTATTTTAGAGGACATGCATGTCTTTTAGGATCATTTCACAAAACCAGTCCCTCTCTGTCCACATTTCTTTCTTTCTTTCTTTGGTCCTGACTTTGTTGCTTTCTTTCTTTCTCTCTCTGTTCTCTATCCACTCTCCTATTCAATTGGATTTTGTGATTTAATCGAACTTTTGAGATGTGTCCAAGTCTCAGACCGAAGCCTACTCTTGGCTGAGCAATTAAATAAAAGGGGGAAAAAAGGGTTGTTTAGACTCTGCCCAGACTCAGCATCCAGAGGTGTGTGTGTGTGTGTGTGTGTGTGTGTGTGTGTGTGTGTGTGTGTGTGTGTGTGTGTTGTCAGAATTACAACGACAGAGAGCCAGAAAGAGAGAGAGAGGAGAAAAAGTAGAAAAAGATTAAAAACAAGAGAAGTTGCAGGATTGAATTGAAGTGTCACTTTAAATTCGTCTTCTCAGTGTGACAGCAGTGACGCTGTGTGTGTGTGTGTGTGTGTGTGTGTGTGTGTGTGTGTGTGTGTGTGTGTGTGTGTGTGTGTGTGTGTGTGTGTGTGTGTGAGAAAGGCTTCATAATCCTCACTTTTGGGAATGATGACATATGCCAGCTCTCATTTGTCACAGCTTAGGTCATCATCAGCCAATCAGAACACAGAAGCATCTGCAGTGGACCAATGCGAGCTTTGGATTTACGCGTATAATTAACACAATGAAATTACACTGTGATTTACTGAGTTTGCTGTGCAAGCGAGAATATCTTCGTGTGTGTGTGTGTGTGTGTGTGTGTGTGCAAGTTTCTCACCACTCTCCGTTTCTCTCTCCAAGCTTCCATAGTGACGGTCATTCGACTCGTCAACGACGCAGTTGACACAATCGAAAATGAAGGTAGCTTCAGACCATACATGCAAACACACACACACACACACACACACACACACAGAAACAGAAGGGGTGTGTAAAATTAAGTAATGCCTTTTTACTGTTTAGCACAATGGCTTGTGTGTGTGTGTGTGTGTGCGCGTGTGTGAGTCATCTAGATTAATGTCTGCTTTCACTGCCTCAAGAATTCGGCCAGGACTCAACTGCAGGAGAATGGACACACACACACACACACACACACACACACACACACACACACACACACACACACATACACACACACACACACACACTCTCTCTCTCTATCTTTCTAACTCTTAGTACCAGATAAAGTCAATTTGCACATTTGCACTAATTATTTTCAGTTTCGTAACTCAGGAATCGTGTATCGCTCAGAAATCAGATGCACATTGTTACAAACAAAAATATTTACACTTTCCGAACGTTGTGGCACTATTATTATGCAACTTTTTTGAAACACATGTGTTTAAAATGTACTCGTGACATTACGCTTTATATTACTGCTCGGTGTTTAGTCACCGTAGAGTGAAAATAAAAATAAAGTTTTTATTTTTCACAGCCGTGGTCTGGACCTTAGCGGACATGTTTTGAGCGCACTGACGTCACAGTGACACAAATTCGGCAAAACATCAGGGAAAGAAATGGCTACAAAATACTGCTACTAATACAGTTCCGATTTTTTTGCCACTATCCTGATTGATTCTGGCGTTTATAAAACACTGTTTGGTAAAGTTTGATGCTGATGCATGCTTAAAAACACAGGCTGCATTTAACATCTATAACCAGGTCCGATGTTTTTCACAGACATCTGATATCTGCTCATTTGTTTCGCATCTAAATCCAATTCTCCTGTTAATCCTGTAGTGTTCTTCGTTGTTATGTGACAATTTTTTGGGCTAGAAATCAGAATTCATCATTCGAACGATGGGGCAAAGCGAGGATAAAGTCGCTCCTGTCTCGAATGCTGACGTAAAATTAAAGGACTTAAGGCAAAATACAGATACGGCAGTGGAAACAACAGAATTACGATAAAAAGTTGTTTTCAGCCGAGCGCATTTCGGCACAAAGTGATGTAAATCTGAGCAGGAATCAGATATGGGTCAGGTCTTGCGTATCTGTAAACAGACCAGACAAAAAAAAAACTGTCAAAATATCGGAATCATGCATCAAGGCCAAAAACGTAAATGCAGTCATAAAATCGCAATAGAGACACAGTGGCATAGAAATATAGTGCTAATGAGTAACGAAAGTAGATAAATCATATAATTATGATAATAAATCGTATTGAATATAGTCAAAATTATCTAGTATTTCCTTCTGTAAGAGTATAATAAACCATATATGACTATTTGAATCTATTTCTTGACATTTTTACTAATTTCAAGGTTGAAATATTGGCAGATAATTTTCGCATTTTTAAGCATTTATTTCTCGAAAGAAACAAAATTATTGCCCATACAATAAGAAAATGTTGAACTTGCAATGAGTAAAACTGTCTAGTATAGCTTGAATAAGCTTATATTTGGTTTATTGTAATCATATAAAAGGAAATAAGTCCTGAGAGTGTAATATCACACTCAAGAGATGACGTAAAGTAAATAATGCTCAGTTTTATCTTTCGGGTTTTAATTCATTTAATTCATCAAAGAGTAAGAATTATAAGCTAATATTCGGTACATTCGTTTTGCTGATTTGTTACGTATTACGTTATGCGATTACTCGAAATAATTAGTCGAACAACAACGGAATTCAGCTGCTGAAATAGTGAGATGTTACATCAAAACGGTGACATATTTTGAATATTTTTGAAATACGAGCTGTTAAGTCGAAGTAACGAGAGAGCATTGTTTTATTACATCAATGTGTTGAAATAGCACTTAAGCTTTTTTCTCACAACTTGTGGTTCAGGGATTCCGTAATGCGGGGAGAATATCGATGAAAAAAATGTCATCAAAATATTCATGTAGCGCAGAGAAAAAAACGAAAAGATGTCCGAAAAAGTCTCAAAAATGAGCCAGGGTACTGTACACTACACGATCACTCACAGAGGAGACTTTGTCACTATTTTGTATTGAGGAAGGATCAGTTGGGGAGACGCAGGGAATGAAGATTGTCTGTTCCGCAAAGAGAACCTCCAGTTCTCTTTGCACCTCCAGTTCTCTTTGCGGAACAGACACAAAATTCTGGGAAATCGGGGCTAGAATGGTGTAGTGTGCATTAAGTATCGCAACCTCTTATACACACACTCTATAACGCCATGTTCCACTCTGAGCTCTGTGAAACTTCAAGTGTTCATCGTTTCCCAGAATTCCTTCTGCCTCTCGCCGCCGTGAGTCATTAATCGCTCTGCTGTTCCGCTGGAAGCGACGGAGCTCGTTTTACCTGTAAACACAAACAAAAACACTGAGATCCAGTACAGAGAGTAAACAAGATTCCTTACCGCTAAGCAGGAAGTACAGAAACACGCCCGCGGCAGACGTGTTCGGCTCCACGCTAATCGATTTTCTGCCAGATGTGATTCAGTTAGAAACCACAGAACTGAAACATTCAGCGGTTGCTTTTAATATATTTTATGCAATTTTTTTTTTTAAACTGAAAGTTTTGCAATTAAATTTACATTTTAACATCTACAAATATATACAGTACTGTGCAGAAGTCTTAGCACCCCCCCCCCCCTTTTTTTTAATACAAACTTTGTTATAGATTTTTATTTTCTGACTTCTACATTACTGATTCAGAACAAAAACATTTTTGATTCCAAACATTAGCTTTCTAGGGCAAAACGAAATGTTACAGAAAACTGTCTGTATGTCAGTAAAGAAAGCAGCAGATTCCATAAGAGACACTTTTCAGATAAAAACAGAATGAAGGCTGCTGGGTTTCGCTGCAGAAATAAGAAGCGAGTCGACAGTCAGAGACTCCAGAAGAACTGCGGCTGCTTCTGCAAGATGCTCAGTAACACTTCCAGCTCATTTCCTTATCAAACTGCACACACTGCACCTGAGACACTGTTTATTTATTTAAAGCGAAGGATCGTCACATTAAATACTGACTCTGTTTCATTTATTACTGTTTACCGCTCTTTATAGTATTTCTTTTAACGTAGAAACATTTAATTTCATTATTTTTGAAGGCATCTTTACTCTACAGCATTTCTTTGCATGCGCCTGAGACTTTTGCACAGAACCGTATATAATATAATATAATGTAATGTAATATAATATGATATAATACATATTAATTAAAGTGTATAAAACAACGAACGTGCATTATATAAAAACAGCATTACAGGTGTTATAAAACATACAAAATATTTAAAGTAAGTTTTTAAAAAAGTTAGTTAAAATTAAATTTTAAGATCTAATATCGTTTCTATAGTAACAACGTACACTAGCTGTTTATTTACAGGACGTTTATGGAAGGAGTCTCCAGTGTCAGCACTTTGTAACAGTCAGAGGTTAAGCTGTAACTTTTCAGATAAGTCTTTGTGAAAGAGAGAGAGTGTGTGTGTGTGTGTGTGTGTGTGTGTGTGTGTGTGTGTGTGTGTGTGTGTGAGTGTGCGCATTTCAAAGGTTTTTCTAGTGTAGGGTGGGGGGATGCCTCATACAAACACACACACACACACACACACACACACACACACAGTGGTGCAGTGAGCATTGCGCTGATCCACACTTCTGTCTCTCCTCTAACTGACAGTCTCCGTTATGGATCAAGGTCAAACCTACAGCAGAGGTGAATGTCTCTCGCCCTCTCTCGCCCTCTCTCTCCCTCTCTCACTGCCTCCCCATTGTTCTGTACTGCTGACAGAATGCACTGGTGCATTCTGGGAAATGTCAAGTTGCTTGTGGTTGACTATTTTAAACAAACACACTGCTGCACCTCTGCTACTTGTCTATCTGTCTCTCTCCTCTTGTCTGTGTGTTCGCTGTGGATGTTCTCAGATGGTCAGGATTAGGATGTGTACCGTGTGTGTGTGTAAACGGTGTGTGTGTGTGTGTGTGTGTGTGTGTCCCTGCGCTTCTGTGCATCCACACATTGCTGCATGCGTCCGTTTTCGGTTGATGTTCCGATTGCAGAATGTGACCCTTTGACCTCATGACCTCATGGCTGTTCCACAGGCATGCCCCGCCCCCTGCTGTTGCACGCTGTGAAACGTCGCATGCCGAATCCTAACGTTTGCAAATGGAACATTTTGTTTGATTTAGCTGTTCTGTCTCCGCAGCATACCACTGGGACACTTCTGATTGGCTGCCGACGACGAGGCTCTCTGACATCGAGGAAGCGGTGCCGGGAGACGTAGGCGTGGCTTTGGAGTCAGACTACTATTTAGGCGGCTTTGATGTCGACAGCGAATACCCGCCCCCTCAGGAGGAGGCGTTTGTGTCACGTGACCGACTGCCGCCGCTCCTTCCCGGAGAAGATTACCTGCCAGATGTTGCGCCTGTCAGTCAACCCGTTTCCACGGCGAGTACGCTGACCAGAGCCCGCCCACATTTCCACCCGAGCCAGTATCTTCCTCCTCATCAGCCACCGCTTGGATCCGAGGGGGCGGAGCTGAGTGTATTTGCAAGCGGGGATGAGCGGCTGTCAATCAAAACGTCCTCCGTGTCCGATGTCTCCGCCCCCTTTGGGTTCGAGGATTCTGAAACTGGAGGAAGTTTGGACAGCTTGGAGGAAGCACAGACGCAGCCATACACACAACAGACTGAAGTGTGATTTTTTTTTTTTTTCCCCACACACAAACACACACACTAACTAACACACTCAAGTGTAACACACACACACACACACACACACAAACACACACAGACTGAAGCTCCCAAACAGGAAGTCATTCACATGTTAGGAAATCATGTGACTTGTGACGTGGATGAACAGAGATGTGTGTGACAAATCTCCTGCTCCCATTGTGTGTGTGTGTGTGTGTGTGTGTGTGTGTGTGTGTGTGTGTGTGTGTGTGTGTTAGTGGAATTTTGTACAGCCAAACAGCACAACTCATCAAACATTTTTAAATCGGATGTCTCGATTCTTTATTGCTTTGTGTTTTTTTTTTATTTTTTTTTTATTTTGCACTAAGATGCCAGAGTTCAGTGTACAATGAAATAATAGATACGATGTTATCTCTCTTTCTGTCTCACTCTCTATCCATCTCTCTGTCTTACTCTCGCCTTCTGTCTCTTTTCACTGCAGGGTGAAACGTTGCTCTGTTTAACGGCTGCCCCACAAATAGCACTATTTTTCAAGCTGTCCAGCATCACTGGGGTGGTGTGTGTGTGTGTGTGTGTGTGTGTGTGTGTGTGTGTGTGTGTGTGTGTGTGTGTGTGAGAGAGAGAGAGAGAGAGAGAGAGAGAGACAGATAGACAGAGAAACAGAGAAACAGCGGGAGCGCAACTCACTTGTAAGTTTCTGTAAGATATTAAGACTGTCTATTGCTCCTTTCATTTGTATATCGGACAGCTATATTATTTAGCATCTGTGTGTGTGTGTGTGTGTGTGTGTGTGTGTGTGTGTGTGTACACACACAAAGCAAAACGTCTTACTCAGTATAGCAGGCCATGTATATAGTAAGCACGATGCACGGTGTGAGAGCTGAAAATGAAAAGACTGATTGGGGAAAAAAAACCTCAAAAATAGAAAAACAGAATGGAGAGATGGAAAGAAAGATGAACGTAAAAAAAAACAACCTTGTCACGATTGACGGAAGTAATAAGGAGTGTTTTTTTTTTCTTTTTGGATTTTGTGAAATAGAAAAAAAAAGATAAAGAAGAAAAAAGGGACATGAAAGCAAGTTTGAGAGAAAGTAAGTGAGAGAGAGAGAAAACTGCCAAGTCATCAAACCAAAAAAGAGAAGAATGAGGGAAAGAGTGTGTGGAAAAAATTTTATAGAAAATTCAAATTCGGGATATTTTTTGTTCTGTTTCATCTCCAATACACACCTGAGCAAAGAAATGCGTCTCAGGTGTGTTAGTTACCCGTCTCAGGTGAGACAGCAGACAAATTAGCGAAATGCTAACGTCCAGAAACACCAACGTTAAGTGATGACATCATCAAACACACCTGAAATTTAGGAATGTTTCTTTAGAAAGGTGTTTTTTTTTTGTTTTTTTTTTAGTACAATTTTTTTTTTTTGCTTCAGACCACACCTGAGGGAAAGAAAAGAGAAGAATGAGGGAATAAAGTGAGGAAAAATTATAAAATTGTAAAAAAAAAATGTAAAAAAAATTTTTTGTGGGGGGGGGGGGGGGGTATCTAGACAGTGAGGACATGCTGACATCCAGAAACACCGACGTCGATGACGACATCATCAAACACACCTGAGAGCTGCTGAGTGGCCAAACCAAAAGAGAAGAATGAGGGGGGAAAAGATGAAAAAGAAAAAAAAAAGAAAAGATCTTTTTGGGGGCAAAAATTTGTTCTGTTTTTGTCCCATTTTTAGCGTGAAAACACCTGAGAGCTGCCAAGTCACCAAACCGAAAAAAAAAGAAAAAGAAAACAGAACAGAAGGAGGATTTCTTGGGAATATTTTTTGTCCAAATCTCCAAATCACACCTGAGCGAAATAAATGAACAGGTGTACATGACTCAGGTGTGTTAGTGGAAATTAGCGAGGACAACTTGAAATTTAGGAATTTTTGTAGTTTGGCAAAAAAATTTTGGGAATAATTTTTATCCCATTTTGAATTCGAAGCAACAATTTAAATATTATATAAGCTCATTTACCTGGTTAAAGGTGAGACGGGAAATAAAAAAGGACAATTCTGATGAAAACTCTTTTAAGTGTTTTTTTTTGTTGTTGTTGTTTTTTTTTTTATTTTAGGATATTTGGCGACTTTCTTCCTTTTCAGCTTCAAACACGCCTGAAAAGAGAAGAACTTTTTCCTGTCTTTTTTTTTTTTTTTTTTTAAACAACATTTTAGCTTCACAGTTTGAAAAAAAAGTTAAAAGTTGTATAAAGTTAATTTCCTGTTTCACGTGAGACTTTTCAAGATTTTTTTTTTTTTTGGCACATTCATCCCTTCTTTTTAATTTCCTTTTTCTAAAATGTAAATCAGCAGAATATTCATTACCAGTCTCCAGGAATTTCTCTTCCCCCCATTTCATTTTCTTCTCTTCGGTGCGATCAAATCAAAATCAGATATTTTTCGGAATTTTTCAATCCTTTTCCTTCACCTCACCTCACACACCTGAGACAGGTAACACACTCCACCTGTAAATCTGTGCTCAGGTGTGTTTTTTAGGACATAAAACCCAAATCAGACTTTTCTGGATGGCGTTAAGTGCAACTCCTTCCAACATATAAGATGGCAACTTATTTTATTTAGTTAATTCTTTCCCCCTCAGGTGCGTTTGGACTCTAAAATCAGCAATGAATAATGAACGAACGTCCTGTTTTTTGTTTTTTCCCCTTCGCATTTTCGTCTCCGAACATACCTGAGACAAATAATTAACCCTTTCCCTTTGTTCATTTCATTCTTCATGTGTGTGTAAAGGTGAAACGGGACAAAAGTGTCACAAAATCAGCACAACTCTCAACTTACACACCTGAGAAAGGCGTCTGGATCATAACACACTTTCCCTGCGAGAGATGTTGTACAGTGTATATAGCTTCTTCGGTTCGGTTCTTTCGAATACTGAATTTTGTTTTTGTAGATATGAAATTGAATTGAGAGCCGGATAAGGATGAAGATCTCTCTCTCTCTCTCTCTCACACACACACACACACACACACACACACACACACACACACACACACACACACATATGAGTATGCGGAAATGCCGATTATTCACAGCATTTTTGTTAAAATTCGTGTGTCTGTAGAATCATCAGCTTCATTTTATATAAAAAGGGAAATATTCTGGACTTCCTGTCTGCAGAGGAAGTGTGTTGTTTTTTTTGTTTTGTTTTGTTTATCATTCCTCTCTACATGCTGTTCATCTTGTCAGTATTAAAAGAACTCTAATCTTTAAAAAAAAAAAAAAAAAAAGTGTATAAACTTGCATTTTTTTAACTTCTCAGTTTGTTTTTTAATCAATGCAGAAATTAAAAATAATCTTGAGAAATTTAATACGTCTGAGTTTTTTGATGTGTGCGTGCGTGCGTGCGTGCGCGCGTGTGTGTGTGTGTGCGTGTGTGTGTGTGTGTGGACGTACTGTGGCGTCATAGAAATTAAGGTAGCTAAATTATGAACTAGCATTACAGTAAAGATGTGAAGATATCAGCATGAGATTAGAACAAAACTGCGAATCCATTTTTGAAACAAATTTCCGAAAATGAACTGTGAAATTTCCGAAAATCTTCAAGATGGTGTAAAAGTGATTAGGCTGAAAAAGCTGCAATAATCAAAGTGTATATTTTTTTTTTCCTCACAAAGAAACGAGACTAAACAGCAGCTTAATGTTTTTTTCTCGTTTCTCAACACCAAACATTCATTTATTTGTGTTTAGTGTTGTGTTCATTCATTTTTAAGAAATTCTTCGTTTATGTAAATAGTGTATGGAAAATATGAAAAAAAAAAACCTTTTACCAAATGTTTCCTTCTTAGCTTTTTTTTTTTTTTTTTTTTTTTTTTTTTTTTTTTTTTTTTTTTTTTGTAGTGTTTAGTCTTTTGTTTTATTTTACTTTATTTTATTTTTTTACATTTCAGGCTTGTGCACATTTTTATATTTTATTTCTTTATTTATTTGCATTTGAAATATTCACATAAAGAGCTGGAGGGAAAAACCCCCCAGTTTACACACACACACACACACACAAAAAAGGACTCAGTAGTGAGTAGGCCCACCGTTCTTGGTGATAACCTCAAACACTCGTTTCGGCATTGCTTGATGCAGCTGTTTCCAGGAGGCTGGTGGGAACGTTGCTCCATGTGGTGAAGATGGCTTCACGAAGGGCATCCACAGTCTGGACCTGACGTCCGTTTTTGTAAACTTCCCTTGCCGTCCATCCCCAAACATTCTCAAGGGGATTTAGATCAGGGGAACACGCAGGATGGTCCAGAAGTGCAACGTTATTGTCCTGGAAGAAGTCCTTCGTCAGGCGGGCGTTGTGAACTGCAGCGTTGTCCTGTTGAAAGACCCAGTCATTACCACACAGACAAGGGCCCTCAGTCAAGAGGGATGCCTGCTGCAACATGTCCACATAGCCAGCCGCCGTTTGACGCCCTGCACAACCTGAAGCTCCATTTTCCCACTGAAGGAAAAAGCATCCCATATCATGATGGAGCCTCCTCCACTGCGCTGTGTAGAAAACATCTCCAGTGGGATCTCCTTGTCATGCCAGTATCGTTGGAAGTCATCAGGACCATCCAGGTTAAATTTTTTCTCGTCCGAGAATAAGACTTTCCTCCATCTTTCAGTGTCCCATGTTAGGTGCTCCCTTGCAAATTCCAAACGGGCAAGTTTGTGGTGTGGGAGGAGACATGGATTTCGAAGACGTTTTTTGTTTTTTAAGCCCTTCTCTCGCAGATGCCGTCTTATGGTTATTGGGCTGCAGTCAGCATCAGTAAGGGCCTTAATCTGGGTCGAGGATCGGCCTGTGTCTTCACGGACAGCCCGTCAGATCCTCCGGCTCAATGCAGGTGAAATTTTTTTGGGTCGACCACTTGATTTTTTTTTGTCCCATAACTCTCAGGGTCTTTTAAGAAATGTAAAATGACTGTCTTACTGCGTCCAACCTCGGCAGCAATGGCGCGTTGCGAGAGCCCTTGTTTGTGCAGCTCAACAATCCTGCCACGTTCCAAAACAGAAAGCCTTTTTGCTTTTGCCATCAGGAGATCAGAGTGTGACTGTCTGAAGGACAATGACATAAAATCTGTGCAAAAATATGGCTTTAAACTTTTAAAGGCTATGGTCGTAAACTTTTGATCAGCTGATGACCAGCCTGTTTGAGTTTAAATGCAGTTTTCAATAAATTGCCTACTCTCTATTTTTTGTCTCTTGCTCTTGTTTCTTCTTTTGGCATTTTGAAGAAGTACTTACAACCTGGTTACGATCCACCAGTGCGAAGTGTGAATACTTGTAATATTTTCCCTGGTCTTAAGATTTTGTTCAGGAGTGTATGTGTATATATATATATATATATATATATAGGAAAGAGATTAGCAAAAAAAAGTGCAAAATAATAGATTTACAATTTATACAATGTGTATTCATTCATCTTCAGTGAGCTGGTCTGCTTTTGTTAATTAAATCAAGAAAAACCTTCATTTCTTCCTAACGTCTGTCTAAACAGCACTTCTGCAGCCATGTTTATGTTTCGATATGTACAGATATAGCACAGAAATGTGATTTGTTTATACGATTTTTTTTTAAAAACTGTTTCCATCACAAACAAAGAGGCTTGGGATGTCAGGAGACGAGACTACACTGAGTGATGCGGTGACTGTGTGTGTGTGTGTGTGAGGTGTGCTTGATCAGTAATGCGGTGAGCTTTAGCGTGCGTGGCGGGACTTGGAGTCCTTGGCGGCCGTGTTTGTAAGCCGCGGTGTCTCTTGGGAGTTGTAGTTGGACGCTGATTCCAGTGTAAATGTTCCAAAAAACATATTTTTCCCCTTGTTTTCTTTCTTTTTTCCCCATTTTTTCACAGCACGGCATCAATTTAGTCCTTACAGAGTCACGGTAAAACAGGAAGTAGTAGACGGTACCAATGTGCACTGAAAACCATGGCATTGAGCTGTACCGTTATTTTACCATTTATTAATTTATTCTCTCATTCCTTCCTAATCTCAGAAGGTTTTCAGCGTGTTTGCGTCTCCAGAATAAGACCAGCGTTAATCTCTCTCGTCTCAGAATGCATCACCTCGACGCTCCACGTTCGAGCATTCACTATGGCCTCCAGCGTTATTGGGATTCTGGAGGAATGGCAGCTGTTGGTTCGATATCCTGCGCCGAATAATCATTCGCCTTGAATTTTAACTCCACGTTTTCACCTGAACTGACTCTCGACTCAATCCCAGCAACAAAACTAAAGAAGGTCTGTTGACCATTTTATCATTTATTAATGATGCAAGAAAAGAGCTGTTAACTATACAAATATCTACAGCACAGAGCTGCTGAAGTCTCGAGTCGTAATCAAGGTGTTGATTCATTTTCTAGAACAGCAGCTCTGACAGTAGTGGAGCTGTAATAATCACCGGTTTGTATTAATGCACTAATTCACTATAACACGTTATTGTTTCTATAGTAACAACTTGTCTGGTAGACACTCCATATAATCTAAAACCTAATAATAAACAGATTTTTAATATATATGCATATATTTTTTTTTTTTTAAATGAAGAAAAAACATAGAAGCATTGATATGGTGAAGTTTTCTCTAAGGAGATTACAGAAGGAGTCTCCAGTTTCAGTGATTTTTGTCATGGTGGGGAGGTTTTCCACCATGGGAAAGTCTTCAAGACAGAGAAGTTTACACATTATGGCTACAAGGGGCCTTTTTTATGATTTTTTTTTTTGTCTTATTAATTATGAATAACTGTTTGTCGACAGAGACACAAGAGTTAACGGGAGCTAACTTGTTTCATGGTCATGTAACTATAAATGGATAAAAATGCATGAAGGTTGTAACGGCTATAAACGGTCGTTCCTTGACTTTCTTTTGAAACAGCAAAATGCAATTCCCTCCATCTTAAAGACTTTCCCACGAATGACTATTAGAACGCACTGGCACTGGCACTGACACTGGAGACTCCTTCCATACATTTTTAAATGAATCTCCTGTTGGTTTGGTTCATTCTTTGGGAAGCCATGTTGAATACGAAGGGTATCACGTTGATTACGCTCGTAATCAAGGCTACTTATCGCGACCTTTTATAAACTATGGGGTTAAGTAAGTGTTATCATCTCTACTGCTAGATAAGAATACGATAAGAAACTGCAAATCCTTGGATCTTCACAGTCTATAACGGTTCATTAGACAAAAGTATTGGCATCTCATAACTGGTCACATGACCCTCCATAAACCTCAGTTTTACATTATTTTGAAAATAAATTCATTTGATATTTCTCTAGAAGAATGTTGTCGATCTCTAATCCACGTGATGGACTGAATCTCAGTCTCCATCGCAGAATTCCACTGCCGTGTTTGATGAGGTTAATGACGCTTGACCTTTTCAACACACACGCGCGTATAGTAATGAAGATTTTATAGATCCGACAGGATCAACAGAGATTCCAGATCTTCATTTATAGAGTTGTTTTATAGAGAAAAGGTGTGTCAGGTTTATATGAACTCCTGCTCGGCAATAACCTTCTTGATACCTTCTGTATACACTTCTGTGTGAGTTTGCGACTTTTTATTTTTATTTTCACCCAGTTTTCGTACTTTACACTACTCGACACTGCTCCCTTTCAGTGCTATGACGCACTTCAGCGTTTCTCATGATGCCCTACAGTGAGACAGCAACTTCTCTTTCAGCTTTTTCTAACTATTATTCCTATATTTCTATAAGGTATTTATACAAGTTATATATAAAATAAGTTATCTTACCTGTGTAGTTGTGACTCTATGATGAAGCATACAAATACAAGCCTTTCCTCAACTTGCTACACTGTAAAAATTTAGCATCAATAAATTTAGCTTGACTTCTTAGAAAAATTTGAATTTATCTAGTATTTCTAGACTTATTTTTACTTCATTTCATGCTTTAAGTTGACTTTTTCTCTTATTAAATGCTTAAAATGAGCAAAAAATGTCTAAAAATAAGTTTGCTAATCTTATATTTGGTTAACTGTAATCTTATAATAAGAAAAACTAAATAAATGTGACTACATTCGAGATATTTTCACTTAATATTATTTATTGTAAGTATTCTGACCTGAAGGTTCAAGAGCTCTTACAGATACTGACCGCAATATACAAGTAGAATTTGTTTTGGCTTCTACAGTGACGTAGCCTGTATTTCTATTATATCCCAAAACACACATCCATTGTTTTTAGTCCTTGTTTGAAGCTCGTGTTCCACTGACATAACACTTTTCTTGAAACGAGCCTGGTCAGTAGACGAGACGGCCACCCTGCCATTTTTCTCCTGATGAGAGTCAGCCTCATATTGTCCCCTTTATTGATTTTCACCATGCTGTTTGTTACAGCTGACTGCTTATTACTATTGAATAGGTTCTGCTTTAGACTGGATTTTAACTGGATTAGATCAGATGCTGCATTGCCTTTTGCTGTCTTGCTGAGAGGAGTCCGATTTTTTCAAACGCAGACCCAGTTCTTGGATATTATTCACATAGAAACCCTCAGGGGGTTGTGTTTGGCCCATCAGTGTTTATTAAAATCAACCCAAAAGCATCCAAAAGCATATAATTTAAGGTATATGAGGCACAGCAAAAAAATATATTATTATGAAGTGAACCTATCGAGACTATAGGCAACTTTATATAATAATTCTTATTACACCATTACTGACCCTGACTCCATTTCCTTTAATGAAACTGTAATGTGGATGGATGAGGTGCAAGACGCAAGTGCAGGTGCTCAGAGTGTGTTTTATTAGGGTGTGTTCACCAATCGTAATTGTACTTCATAGCATGCATTAACCTACAGATAGCTATTACTTCAGCTACTACATCAGGACAGGATATAAATAGTAAATAGACAAATTAATCAAGGACTAACACGGAACAGGTGAACACAATCAGGTAACACACCGATGACAGGGCAGGAACAGATGACTGGACTAAAGCCGAAACATGACATGAACTGAAAACAAAACAGCACAAAGGCAGCGCGCACCGAGCTGGAAATTTTGACGTGCAGAGAATTCGTAAGTGAAATCAATAACGCTTAAGTGAGAGACTGCAGGCAGCAATCGGTAATCAGATTCGATACAAGTTTGCGCATCCTACTTGCCAAGCTCCGGTAGTCTTTAAAGTTGTAAGAGCAGTACA
This sequence comes from Pangasius djambal, assembly GCA_022985145.1. Lineage (NCBI taxonomy): Eukaryota > Metazoa > Chordata > Actinopteri > Siluriformes > Pangasiidae > Pangasius > Pangasius djambal. The sequence continues at coordinate 2,285,566 of CM040988.1, read as the reverse complement.
TATTTATACCGCCATAAACCTTGTTGTACGATGTGATAAAGAAGGAGCAAGAGAAGAAAACGAAAATGACGGAGAATGCGATTCCTTTACTTTCTTATCTTCCCTCTTTTTCTTACTCATATTCCTGTTGTTGTTATAGTAAGATTTACTGTGTGGTGTGGGTACTTTTAAAAAAAAAACAAAAAAAACACGCTAATATGAAGCTAATATGAAATGTGCCTTATTTAAAATGCCAAATGTTTTGTTTTTTCTGTTAAAATGACACATTGGACTGACTAACTTCAGGGTCCTCACTGATGGAATGAGTTTCCTCCTGCATTGTCGTCATTCCTTCTACAGGTTTAATTTCAATGTGCCTTCAATTTGCAAGTTTATCGGTCTCTCTGGATAAAATCCTCTGCCAGACGGACAAAATGTGAATGTGAATATCGACTGGCTCATATAAGAGTGGGTCAGCAGGTTCGAGCTCCTATCAGCCAAGTATGTTTCTTGACTTAGGCTTATGTACGGCATGTGCACCAATATTAGATTTTACATTTTGAAACAGTATCTAAAGCTATTCTTCAGGTTTCAGAATAGAAAGCGCTGATTTGGCGCCTTATCACAAAAAAAAAAAAAAGAACGTGTCTCTGAAGATTGACGCAAAAGATCGACGCATTCCAAAAACATCCAAATACATTAAGCAGTAAGAGGCATAAGGAAAACAAAAGAAAATCATCTGAACACAAACAAGCAGAGGTAGGAGACCTGGCTAGGGTCTTGTCGATGAAAAATATAAATGCTTTCTGGTCTTGATCAAATACGAACCTTGAATTTGTATTAAATATAACCCATCTGCTTTATAGAGCATTTAATAATCAGCAAAAAAAAAAAAAAAGGAATTTTTCTAAGAACACGTCAAAGTAGAGAGTAGAATTCCTGCATATTAGAAACGGAGTTCCTCAAGGGTTTATATCGGGTCCTGTTATTTTTTAACAGTCCCTGTAGTTGTAAAGGTTGAAAAATATCTTTATACAGCAGTTATTTCTGGTCCACTAATTTGATTGGTTGAGCAGAGTGCTTAAGAGTGCTTATTTTTACTATAACCACACTAAAACGTTTCATTGTGTGTATCAATCATCTGTGTTCGCCACGTAAAATTCCACTTCGTATAATACACAACTTACAAAATTGAATAGTCTTTAAAGTTGTGAAAACAATTAATGTATAGTGGGGATGTAACCAAATACAAATACTTTGGAAAGAATGAAAGAAGGCTACTTAGTTTCTGGTTTAGGCCACACCCACTTCAGGTTTAAATCCAAATAAAGATATCGAAAGCACTAACAGATACAGGAAGTGGCATTAATAATAATATACTGCATACGCTTCTGTGTAACATGTGACAAAAAGAAAGAGGACTACTTATTTCACCTCTCCGTCCTCCACTGATGTACTTCAAGTAGCAAGATAATAAAAGTGGGTCTTATTTTTAATAACTTTGCTTAACCTATCGGAACAGGGTTTTTTTTTTTTCCCCAGAGCCAGGATTTTCACGAACAAAATCCTCGTGCAATCTGTTTTTGCTAATTTCAGAGCACACAATTTGCCAATCAGCCCTCACAAACAATTACAAATATAGCAATGTCAGCCAAGGAAAGAGTGGAATTTTTTTTCTCCCCTGCTAAGCCGGAATTATTAGCTCATAAAACCGAATGGACTGAAACACTTCAGCCATTCATAAAGCCTGAGAGTCTACTTGGCAGAAAACACCCGAAAACTGTTGAAAAGATTCATATGCAATTAAACGTTTCGTTTATTATTCCAATATTCATTTTAATTCAAATTATTCACTATGTTGAAACAAATAAGTCGTTACAAGAGTGAGGAATGTTAAGTCAGGATCCACTGATAAGTCCGGGCAGTTTAATGGGATTAATGCGTTATAATTATGCATTAATGCGTTTATCATCATCATCATCATCATCATCATCATCTCATGTCCATGACCTCACGTGCAGCATATAAAAGGCTCCTTCCAAACTAGTGGAGACTGCAGGTTATGAGGGGTTACGAGGGTTCGTAGCACATCCTAATGGTGCAGCTTGCCATTCAGCAACAGACAGCACTCATAAAATGTGTAAATACCATAGTTTATTGAGACTGACAATGACTCAAAGTGTTAATACTGCCTACTACTGAGGAAGAGAATTACTCTCCTGCTGAGACTGATCTTTATTCTAGCATTGCAATCACTCAATATTCTGATGCTGCAGTGTACTGAGGATGAATGCTGATTCCGTACTCTATTGAGGATAAGAATCGCTCAGGCTCATGCTGTATTCAGTTAGAGGTCATAACTTGTAATTCCTGACCTCTGACCAGGGAAGGCCAAAGAAAACACTCCTCAATTCCTACTCGGGAACTCAGGGTAGTCTTCTCAGTTATGAGTTTCCAATGAGTTCAGCAAGTGACGTCAAATCACACACTGCGCACAGCATAGAAAATTAAACAAAGCAGCACGTCTTACCTTTAAACGAGTTATAGTGTCCATACAAGTATTTTCTGTCTATACAGATCTCTGTTTGTGGAGGACTAATCACAGTTAGCTGGCTAGCTTGTTGCTAACAAAAGACGAACGTGGAGTCATCCGTGGGTTTTTTCCCCCACTTTGTACCTCAAATGCACAGAGGTCGAAAATGACATCATTACGAGCTCTAACTTCCCACTTCTGAGGTAAGTCGAATGCAGCATTATTACAGTATTTTATTGACAGTGAGGGTCCCTCAAACTCACCTCAGAAGCTCAACATTCATTCGGTAAAACCTGGAGAAGGTAGCCGCTTCACAAATGTCAACAAGAGTCGCCCAAGACAAGGCCATAGTGCATGTCGAATGGCATTTCATGGATGGTGTCTCTTGCATTCATGTACGCCTGCACAATCACTTCCTTTCTCCAACTTGCTAACCTGTCTTTAGATAGCCGTGTTCCCCAGAGCACACAAACAGCTGGTCCTTGACCTGCCAGCTGGCAGTCACTTCCACACAGCGCTTGGCTGGCTCAAATGCCAATGCTGGAAGCCTAGTAAAAACACACTGCACCACCTGCCGCTATTACCTAGCTGGTCTCTGGTACACAGGCCTTTGAGGCACTAGATCATCGCCTCCTTCTCTCTGGAACAAACCGGTCATTTTAAGGCAGCATGGTATCTGTAAGTGCCCTTGTCAGCCACCACTATCTGCAGGATTTCAAGTAAGTGAAGAGGACAAGAAGGAAATGAGTTCATTGGCTGTTTGGCAAAGCCAAAGGCGCTTGCTTGTTTGCAATCTTTAGCCTTGTAATCAGTCCGTGCTGGAGCAGGGTAGCATTGCTGCCTCACATCTCCAGGGTCCTGAGCTCAGGGTTAATGTCTGTGTGGAGTTTCACACATTCTCCTCGTGTCCATGTGGGTTTCCTCTACTGCAGGTTCTCTGGCTTCTTCCAACCTCCCAAAACCATACTAGTAGGGGGATTGGCTTCTCAAAAATTTCCCCTAGGTGTGAACAAGTTTGTGAATGTGTTCAGTGCAGGATGTATTCCCACCTCACACCTAGTGTTCTCAGGATAGACCCCAGAACCACCGTGACCCTGACCAGGATAACATGATTACTGAAGATGTTTACTGAAGAGGCACGGGTGTTCTTTGTTTTATTAGTGAAGACCAATTTCAATGTTTAAGGCCAAAAGATATACATAAGACATATAAGACACAAATATAAAACTGCAAAATACAAAAAGCGTCTATGCCCTTTCTCTCTTTTTCTCCTCCATTCTCTCTCTCTCTGGCTGTCTCTCTCTCTCTCTTTCTGTCTCTCCCTCTCTCGCTCTCTCTGCACATCTCTGGGGGTTTCTGACAATCTGACATCAAAGAACAGACAGAGAGAAAGAGCGAGAAGCCTCTCGCTGCCACAGAATCCAGACATGCACTTATATAACGCACTCCTCTAACGAACCCATGCGCTGGAACACACAAACCTCCGAGACATCCCAACACACACCGGAGGCCGCCCACATACACACATCATCCAACATCATGTTGTCGTTGTTAAGCGTGTGCCAGTGTGATGGTTCTCGAGGGAATCAAACACCTGGATCTGAGTGGGTCGGTTGCGCTCAAGCTGTGAGTGTTCGTCAGAAGAGGCGTCACGGGGCGCGTGCTGGCTCGCCAAGATGAGGAGCAACATATAACATTATTCTCTCTTTACTGTGTCTGTATTGCTTCCAAACAAATCCCACTCTCGGGGTATTTTCATGACAGCATCTTCTTGTGCGTCTGCCAATCTAGCTGGCTTCCCTAGCATCATTTCAAAGTAAAGTGGACCTCAGTGAAAAGAGTTACACTACACGCTAGCCTCAATAAATACAAAGGTACGTGAAATCCATCCACCTTGTTCTCCATCTTCCTCAGCACCGCCTGAAGCTTCATCCAGACCAGACCAGACCAGATGAGACGCATCAGCGTATGTTCTGTCAAAGGTTCAGCTCTGGTTCCAACATGTCAGTGTGCTTTCTGCCCATGCATCATCCTCAGTGCACTCTTCCACCCCAGATACGCTGAAATGTTTACAGTAGATGTATCACCCAAGTCATCTTTCCAGACACAAGAGCACACAGTCTGTGAAACATTACTGACATGAAGGATTCCCACAGGATTAAAATCACAGAGACACTCCTTTAAAACTTACATTACCTCACCTCCTCATGTACGACTAATCCAGTCTGGATGTCTCATTTTATATTTATGCTTTACTCCTTTTCTTTTTTTTCTTTTTTTTTCCAGATTTTATGCTAATCGTGTAATTTATTTATTTGTGGGACGCAGTGTTCCCTTCATACAAAGAAGTCAGCATGAAACATTCAGCACGTGCGCACACACACACACACACACACACACACACACACACACACACACACACACACACTTTGTTCCATTAAATAATAATCGCACAATCTGTGGCTTGAGGAACAGTTAAACTGTAATTGAGTTCGGAGCTCGAGCGCCGTTAATATAACACACCGCACGAGCTCGTGTTTTTTTGGGTTTCCGTTATTAAAGTTTTAATGATTTGAGAGAGAAAGAGCGCGCGGAGTGTTTAACAGCGCGTGGACTGCTCTCTCCCTGTGTGTGTGTGTGTGTGTGTGAATGTGAATGTGCCACAGGAGAGTTGTAGCTTATGCAGGTCAATATTAATCGCGCACACACACACACACACACACACGCGCGCGCGCGCGAGTGCGCACCTCTCCTCCCTCCGTATGTAACAGAAGCACAGCTCTGTATGCAAATAAGAAACGACGAAAGGGGGGCGGAGCTCCGGCATATCCACGCGCGCGCGACTCGACGCCCGCCTGTCTGTGGATGGGATCTGGACGAGCGCGCGAGACACTCGGCAAGCGCGTCGCGGGAGCAGCGCGAGTGCGCGAGCAAGTGACTTTTCAGCAAACTTCGGTGGAGCAGAGCGCTGCTCGAGCACGCGAGACTGAGGACAAGCGCACGTGCTCGAAACTTGACGAAATGTAACTGATTCGGTTTGGTTTGTTTGTGTGTGTGTGTGTGTGTGTGTGTGTGTGTGTGTGTGTGTGTGGAGGCATGGCGGAGAGAGCGCGCGTCTGAATGAACGGAGTTGTCCGACATGCCCGAGGATGTTGCGCTCATTAGGAACCGGACAGAAGCGGCGCAGGGTCGCGCGTGGGGCGCTGAGGTGTTGGCTGGAGGCGGTGGCGGTGGTGGCGGCGGCGGCGGCGGCGCGCGACCGGGACCGACATGGCAAGTGGCTGTGCTCGCGAGCGTGTTGATCTTCACGAGCGTGGTGGACGTGTTGGGAAACACGCTGGTCATCGTGTCCGTGCTCAGGAACCGAAAACTGAGGAACGCAGGTGAGTGTGTGAGCACGCGCGTTTATCTGTGCATTGACTACAAGCACAATCGTGTGTGTGTGTGTGTGTGAGTGTGAGTGTGTGTGTGTGTGTGTGTTACCTAAGTCGTCATGCATTCAGGTATCGTTGCTTTGACGATCAACCGCGCGTCTCGTGCGCTACGATTTCATTCATGTGCACACGCAACAGCGGTCGAGTGTCGCGCGACACTTGCTGGCGTCCTCAGCACGCGCACTGCTGCATCTTTTCCCCGCGTCCTGAAAATAAGAATGAAACGGGATTAATATTAATAATAAAAAAAAAGCGTATTACTGATTTTACAAAAATAAACACTACCACGAGATTATTATTATTGTTATTTTTCTTATTATTATTATTGTTGTTGTTCTTGTGCAGCCTGGGGTGGAGGTGGTGCGCGCGGGTTCTCCGGGTGGCTCCGTTTTACACACACACACACACACACACACACACACACACACACACACATACACCCATTCCAATGAATGAGTGCCTTTATAATTGACGGTGCAAATAAATGTATGTGCATGTTGTTGTATTCTTCTATAATAATATAATATTAATATGCATTGTTATGCATGCATAAGTTTCTGTATTTAAGTAGCTTATTAATATGCAATGCTTATTTTAAAATTAATGAAACTTTAATTCCCCCCTTGTTTAATAGAGGAGCGTGCGCCTATAAATAAATAACTACAGCGGATTTGAGAGAAGCTGCATTTTTCGGCTCCGGGATCAAATCTGTCCATTTATATGCTTTAAATCATTTCATACGTTTCCATGTGAAAGTTATAGTCGGCTGCACATAGACGTTCTTCAGCTGCAAGTCTAAATAGCTATAATGTTTCAATCCATTAATATATAAAAAAAAAATTCTAACAGCATTAGGAATATATATATATATATATATTTGGTTGCCTTTCAGGTATAATGTTATATTGTTTAAATAGTTTAAAAGATAACGTGAATGTGTGTGTGTGTGTGAGAGAGAGAGAGAGAGAGAGAATTATGATAGTAAGCTAATACAATAAGTCATCATTCATCCTAAAAACACACCGTATAGAAGAAAAAACCAATACAGTCAGTTTTCTCGTACCTCGGTAAGAAAACATCTACAGCGAAGTAACAGGCTTCTCACTGCTCCTTTTCCATGGCATGCGTGAGTGAAATCTCTGAACCATCTCCATATCAATGCCCATGTTTTTGGAAAGGCACGGTCGTCAAGCACATCTGGTCATAATGGTCGGGTGTCCACATAGTTTTGATCACAGAGTGTATGTGAAGGATCTGGGCTGTAGTCGGAAATCCATTGTGGATGCTACCTCTCATAAAAGGGTGTTCGGACCTTTTAAAACCTCCCAGATTTATACTTTATTATTATACTTGTACATCTTGCACAGTCCCAGCCCACCATACAGTGCACATACTGCTCATTTGTATAGACATTTACAAGGTTTATTATCTACATGATCTCGGAACACTTCAAAACAAAGCGATTACTGACTGGGATTTCTTGCTCAATGAGTTTGTAAACCCCTTAAGGATCATAGCCATAGTCTTAATAAGATGGCTGACTTTCTTGACTACCCTGCCAGGACACGTGACCTGAATTTGCATACTCCCTGCAACCCCTAGGTACAATTATATCAGGATAGTTTTCAAAGTGTGCGTCTGATGTCTGAAATGCTCTGTGTTTATAGCGTTTAGAGTTCGCCAACACCGAGTAATATTCTGGCCTTCTTCCTCTTGCCTCTGGGTAGATTTTCATTTCCACTCAATAACCTTCGACTTCTTTGAATGATCAGATCCCTCCAAAGGCTTGTTTGCTTCATCCTGACAATCAGCAGTATCTAAGGAACTGACTCCTGAATCCTCTACATTCTGAGCCACTCCTCAGCTTCCTCGGTCTGAACAAGCAGGTAGCTGATGCTCTACAGGATACTGATTTGATGCACCGCTTCCTCACTACCATTTTAATCCTGCAGCGTGGAATTACAGTTTGTATCTGTGGATTCTGGAATAACTGAATCACACTGTTGGCTCGCATTTTTCCAATGAAGATACAAAGATGTGATCCCCAGCACTCAGCTTAGCACCCTCTCTGTTTTGTCATGTCCATGAGCTTGTTTCCTTTGTTCTTTAACAGCAAGCTGACGTGCTGTAGTTGCAGCTTCATGAAGATGAGACATCAAAGTCTGTACGTAGCTGCTGTGGTCAACAACTACAGGGTCTTGTCTGAACATCGCATCCACTGGGAGTCTCGGAATGCCGCCAAACATGAGGTGCAATGGTGCAAATCCGGTTGCTTCTTATATGGTGATATTGTATGTAAATTTGAGCATTCGAATTTGAATATTACACCCACTCTTGCTAGCTGTTAAGGCCATTGAACACAGCATATTGTACATGGGATGGTAAGATGTGTATTATCAACTCCATACAACTTCAGCAATTAATTTATTCGTAAAGTTGGCATGTACGAACTTTGTGAAATGTCCCGTGACCATTAGCACATCTCCTGAACGCTGTTTGCTGTTTTCAGCACACCAAAAAAATCCAAAGAACTCCACGGACGCAGATATTTTTATACTTTCAAGCCGTGCCCTTACAGATGGTTCAGGTGTCTTAATAAAAACACATCTTTGGCAACACTTGACATAATGATTAATGTCTTGTTCCATCTTAGGCCAGTAAAAATGCTGAATAGAAAATGAAGCAATGTTGAAGCAATGT
>CM040988.1:2243626-2273568 GCA_022985145.1 Pangasius djambal | reverse complement strand
GTTTTCAGCACACCAAAAAAATCCAAAGAACTCCACGGACGCAGATATTTTTATACTTTCAAGCCGTGCCCTTACAGATGGTTCAGGTGTCTTAATAAAAACACATCTTTGGCAACACTTGACATAATGATTAATGTCTTGTTCCATCTTAGGCCAGTAAAAATGCTGAATAGAAAATGAAGCAATGTTGAAGCAATGTCTTAGTCACCCTGTGGAGTATACCATCCTGAATTTGGCATTTTCCCCGTTGCTTGCTGAGAGTAAATACTTTTGGAAGAGGTCCTGCCTTCTCTCATTGGGAGGGTGGCTCTTTTGAAGATTACTCTTTGAAGATCTGGAGCTTATTGGCAGAGCTTCACTGTAAAGTTAAAAAGTGAGTGAGGATTTTGTGAAGCGTTTAGTGTTTGGCTCACGAATGACATGATGACGTTTTCAGGCTGCCCCACATAGGAGTGTTTCTCCACCTCTCCTCCTGGTCAGACCCATCAATATTTCAAGGAAGGTGCAGTTTATCCCGTACACCATCAGATCGAATTCAGACATGCATTTTGGGTGGATCTGGTGACCTCCACGTTATATTTCTTCAGCTGCTCTCGTTAGGGCTCACCATGGCGGATCATTGTTCCGCATATTTGATCTGGCACAGTTTTATCCGGGCTTGCACCCGGCACCGGTAGTGCACTGTCTTGTGCATCCCTAGTGGCTGGGGTCGGTTCCCAGGCCGTGGTGATGAGAGACCCGGGGTCTGACTGGTGGACCTCCACGTTGAACTAGAATTATCTGCAATCTCAGCTCTGGTTTCTTTGACCACTGAAACACTTTATGATTAGGGGAACATAAAATAATTCACTTATAGGTTCTATTCTTCGCAAATCGTGTGCTACCTGTGGAACTTTCAGGCATGGCAACACACACACATTGACATACCACCACTCCAAACTTCCATCTCCGTAATTTCTGTCGAGGGTTTGTTTCTCTGCTCTCTCTGAATGTGTTTAATGGCCTATTAGTTTAATGGCTGCTGCACCTGAGGAGTGTGTGTGTGTGTGTGTGTGTGTGTGTGTGTGTGTGTGTTTTCTGCTGATTCTGTGTAGACAGCTTCTGTATCTTTCTCCAGCAGGCAAAAAAAATAAAAGAAAGCTAGCAAAGAAAGCTCTAACTAGTCCCCATGAACTGTTGAAATATGAACTGCTTTCCCGGTGGAAAACTGACATTAATCCCCTTGACGGATCCGGATCACTTGACCACGTTATGGCGCTGGACATCTTGGACATCTGGATTATTGTCTTTTTTTTTTTATTCCCTAGGTGCACTTTGGTGTCATTCCACCCCCTTGTTTCCCATAATGTTGTATGATAATATAGCTCCACTAAAAATGTGTAACACTAGTTGTGATAGAATTTCGTTACTTGTTAGATACATTAGCCTTGTAGCTCCTGTGCAGAACTAATGGTGTGTGTGTGTGTGTGTGTGTGTGTGTGTGTGTGTGTGTGTGTGTGTGTGTGTGTGTGTGTGTTGAAAATTCCCAATCCTTCACCTTGCAGCTGTAAAAACGTGAAAGTATTTTGTGTGTGTGTGTGTGTGTGTGTGTGTCTTTACTGAAATTGATTGTCATCAATATGAAGGACGGTGCTCTATGGAATGATGACGCATCATATGCACACTTTTATAGCTAAAGTTCTTTCATCTTTTACACACACACACACACACACGAATGCCATAAATGCTGTCATACACAGGATTACAGAAGTGAGCGATGGATAGAAGGAGCTGGTCGTCCAACTTGGTGTGACTGTGTGTTGAATTGTGGGTCAAAATCAAACAGAATTATGGGCTATTTTGGTTAGACTGATTGTGGCAGATGGTTAAGATGGAACCATGTGGCCGATATAATCACCTTACCTTTATTACTTGCTGAATTATGGGACAAAACAAGCAGAATTATGGTTGAGATTGGATTGAATTATAGGTAAGCTCATTTGGAATTATGGGTAAATTCAGCTTTAATTCTGAATAATAGTAATTCAGTTGGCAGGGCCGAGTAAAAGGAAATAATTGGAGACTTTTTAAGAGCCAGAGCAAATTTAACATTAAATCATGCTGGATTCCATGTGACGGTATAAAGCTATGGATTATTGTTGGTAGTTAATAATAATGACCACCAGGAGGCAGCTGAATAAATTCACTTCACTTTGTTCTTTCTTTAAACTAGCTAGTGATAATTTAGTAGAAAACTGATAATAAATAACTGCCCTGTTTTGTTTCTGTTTATAGACTATACACTATATGACCAAAGGTTTGTGGACACCTGACCATCACACCCATGTGTGGTTCTTCCCCAAACGGTTGCCACAAACCTGGAATGACACGGTTGTCTAGAATGTCTTAATGCTCTAGCATTAAGATTTAACTTCACTGGAACGTGCTCCAGCATGACGATGCCCCTGTGCACAAAGCGAGCTCCATGAAGACATGATGTGTGAAGGTTGGAGTGGAAGAACTCGAGTGTCCTGCACAGAGCCCTGACCTCAACCCCACTGAACACCTTTGGGATGAACTGGAACACCGACTGCACCCCAGACCTCCTCGACTGTCCTGCACAGAGCCCTGACCTCAACCCCACTGAACACCTTTGGGATGAACTGGAACACCGACTGCACCCCAGACCTCCTCGACATCCCAACATCAGCGCCTGACCTCACTAATGCTCTTGTGGGTGAATGGGCAAATCCTAGAAGAAAAGCCTTCAAAGAAGAATGGCGGTTATTATAGCAGCAAAGAGGGGACTAAACCTGGAATGGGGCGTTCAACAAGCATATATGGGTATGATTGTTCAGGTGTCCACATACTTTTGACCGTATAGTGTAAATGTTTGTTGGAAAATCCACAAATCATGGATCGTGAATTTTACCCAAATGCAAACCAGTCCCTTCAGGCTATTTGGTAGCTAATTTAATTTTATTAGTGCACATACGCAAACCTCTATGGGAAATTCTGGGCAACATAAAGTGGAATTATGGGTAATATTGTGAGGAATCACGGATAAAATTGAGTGGAGTGAATAGGAGTGAGGAGTGTGTGTGTATATATATGTGTGTGTGTGTGTGTGTGTGTGTGTGTGTGTGTTACGACTGCCGAATCTGGATTTGCGGTTCTTGCACTTCTTCTAATGGCCTGGCTGAAGACATAACAAATATAATCCATTTTGTCAGCAGCGCGTCGCGGTAGAGTGGTGATCTGCTGCTTTGCGATCTTGACTTGGCCAAGATTATTTTGTCCAATTTTTGTATCTTCCTCCAGCTAGGCAAAGAAAGCTCGAACTAGTCCCCATGAAGTGTTGAAGGATGCAGTGCTTTCCTGGCGGACAACTGACATTAATCCCCTTGAAGGATCCGGGTCACGGCACCACCGTAGCTAGTCATAATGGGGTGGCCATGATGACTCTGCTCTGCGTAATGACTCGAGTGGATTTACTGTAATCTGTACGCATGAACAAAACCTGGCCATGTATATAACATTATGGGGCTGGACATCTTGGTCAGCCAAATTATTGTCTTTTTATTTTTTTTCTTGGTGCAGTTTGGTATCATATCATTCCACCCCCATTTTCCCATAACGCTAGATAACATCGACTTTCATTCCTTGTTAGATCCATTAGCCTTGTAGCTCCCATGCAAAACTAAAGGTGTGTGTGTGTGTGTGTGTGGAGCAGTGTCAGTGCGGCTGTGCACCCAGTCAGCATTTAAACTGGTGTGAAACAGCACATACGCAAAACTTTATGGGAAATTACAGGCAACATAAAGTGGAATTATGGATAACATAAAGTGAAGGAATGGGGAAAACCAGGCCAGCACATGTGCCGGACGGTTAAGAAGTGAGAATATAGCTTATTAAGGAAGTGTTTTGTCTGGCACTATTTCCTTACTTTTGTGGAATTATGGGCAAAATTGAGTTGAATTCTTAATGTAAGAAAATGAACCATAATTATGATTAACACTAGAAATAATTGTAGTAAAATTCTAGTAAATTATACATGGTGTCCAAAAAGTCAGGCACCAATGGGAATCTGCTGAGCAAATATCTCACCATGATGCAGCTGCTGAGAAAATGCGTACAGCGTAAGGGCGAGCATGTAGAGCATATGTTATAAATAATAAATACAAAATGAAGTATATGTAGTTTTATTCTCATTGGTTCCCGTAAGAGTCTGTGTAAAATGAAAGCTGAATTATAGACAAAGCCAGGTGAAATTCTGTATAAAATCCTTACAAAATTGATTCATTTTGGTAAAATAATTAGGAATAAAGTGGTGGGATTATGGGGGGAAATGGGTGGAATTATGGGTAAAATTGAGGAAATTTATGGCCCAAACTGGAAACAATTATGGGTAAAATTTTGTGGAACTATTGATACAGTTTGGTGGAATTATGGATAAAATTGAGTGGAATTTTGGGAAAATTTTGGTGAAATTATAGATAAAAATGGGTGAAATCATGGGTAAATTTGGATGAAATTATGGGCACAATTTGATGGAATTATGGGGGGAAAAATGGGTGAAATTATTGATAAAAACTGGATTAAATAATGAGTAAAATTAGGTGAAATTTTGAGTACAATTGGGAGGAATTATTGGTAAAATTGGTCAACATTATGAGTAAAATTGGGTGAGTTTATGGGTAAAATTATGTGGAAATATACTGTAAGTACATTTGCATGGAATTATGGGTAAAATTCTGAATGGATTCACGTTGACTTATGAAAAAAATCTGTTGAACAGTACACGACAAATTGGAAAGGACCCAATGTTCACTTTTTGGCAGCACTGACTTCCTTTTATTTTACCTAGAATTATGGGTACAGCTGGATGGAATCATGGGTAAACCCAGGTGGAATTATGGGTAGTTTTGCACCTGATGGTAAAATGGTAGCTGGTTAAAAAGAGACTGTATAGACAAGAAGAACAGCATCATCTTCTCATCTTCTTCCTTTTGTTATGTATGGGATTATGGGGTGAAATAGGGTGGGATTGTGGGTAAAATCAGGTCATTTATGCCTTGATGTTTAAGAAGGTCAGACAGAGAAAGAAAGAGAGAGAGAGAGAGAGAGAGAGAGGCAACACTGAGTATGGGCACATCGATACGGCTTAAGGAACTGACATAAGAAGGAATGAGCAAGAGAAAGAGAGAGAAAAGGGAGAGAGACATTTACCTTTGATTTACACTCTGATTCATCTGATCCTCTTATCGCTGCTCCACTCATCCGTCATTTTCTCACCATTTGTGTAGGTAAGGAAAAGAGAGAGAAGACGAACGTCTGAGTGTGTGTGTGTGTGTGTGTGTGTGTGGCATTTCATCTAAAAATGTGATGACAGGCCAGTTTACACAAGGACTATCTGACTCATCATTCTCTTCCATCATATCTTCTTCTCTTTTTAATCTCTCTTGCTCTCCTTTACTTTTGCTCTTCTTCTTTATTTTTTGTAAACATGAATGATACTTATTTTTGTGCGTGTGTGTGTGTGTGTGTGTGTGTTAGGTTTTTTCGCAAGGTGACTTTCAGTGTCTTGTTAATGCAGAGCGATGAGTTTGCAAATGTTACACACAGCACATGATAAACGGTGTGTGTGTGTGTGTGTGTGTGTGTGTGTGTGTGTGTGTGAATTTTGGGGGTGGGGGGATTCATGGTTAAAGTTCCTTGACAACAATCCATGTTTTATGAATATCTTTACTCTTAAAATATTAAATAATACCACGAGGGAAAATAAGCATTCGTACATTATTGTTTTGTTTTGTTTTTTTAATTTAATATCAGTGCATATATCCACTTCAAATTTACATATATAATGACTTTTGATTTAGATCTTATAAATGTGAACAAAACGTATGTATTATTCATATATAATTAAAAAATAAAGATATGTTTAAAGAATGAAATTGATAGGGGAAAAAGTATATGGCAACCACAAGCGAACAACATTACTGCTTGGTTGTTGGTGATTACAGCTTCGAGACGTCTGCGGTAAGAAGTAATAAGCTTTTTGCAGCATCGAGGTTCACTTTTCGCCCATTTCTCTTGGCTTATCGTCTTCAATCCCCCAAGGTTACAAAAGTCCCTCTGATGGACTTCAACATCCTTTCATAAATTTTTAATTTCTAATGCAAACACCTTTGTTTTTGTTTTTTAAACCAGTCTTTTGGCTGTGTGTTTGGGGTCCTCGTCGCTGTTTTTTAAAACCTCCGTCTTCTCCCCAGCTTCAGTTTCTTGGCCGGTGAGATTAAAGTCTCCTCTTTATGTTATGTTTCCATACCGTTTGCAGAGAAGCAGCTCCATATCACGATGCTCCCACCACCATGCTTCACACTGGGTATGGAGTTCTAGAGATCCTATGCTCAACCCTTCTTTTTTCCCCAACATGATGAGCTGAATGATTGCTAAAGAATTCTATTTTTGTTTTGTCTCACTGTTTCGAAAGAGTTCTGATTTGTCTCAATGCTTTTAAATATGCAAGCGCTGTTTCACCAACGCAGTTTAGCGTGAGGTGAATGAACAGAGATGATTACACTGCGTTTCGTTGCTGTTGTTCTCTGTGTAGCTGTCGTTCCCGCTGCTTTCAGGTCGTCCTGCAACTCTTTCCAGGTGACCACTGGCTTCTCTCTTAAGCTGCTTCTCATTAGTCTGAGAGCATGTTGTGAAACCTAGCATTCATTTGCAGCATATATATCGTATATGCTATATTTTTAATATAGTATCTGAATACTTTTTTTCCTATCAATTTCAATTTTACTTTTTTTGGTTCATATCTACAAATCCAAAAGATATTATATGTGTAAGTTTGAAGTGGATATATCAAACAATCTTTATTAAATAACAAAAACGAAAGTGCTTGAATATTTATTTCCTCACTATGTCAAACGCTCGCGGCACGCGCCATGTCACATGACCACGAGCACCTGAATCACGTTGTTGTCTAATTAGCACAGGTATGTAAGTCACGCACTGTATAGCACTCCTTGTTGGTCTTTAGTTTCTGTCACCTGTATGCTTGTCACGGTCATGTTGCTGTCTAGCATCAATGGCTACGTTTACATGCACGTCAATATTCCGATATTAATCAAAATTTGGTAATATTCTAATTAGTATTGAGTCATGTAAACACCGCAATCCAATTGCCCGATTCAGATTAAGACAAATTTCCGATTCCCGCCCCTGGAATATGCCTGTTTTAATCGGAACTTTTTTCACGTAAACACCTTTATTCAGAAAATCTACTGAAAGATATATGCGAGTGCTCAGTCCGCAAGGAATCGTGGGTGCTAACAGATGCTTAGCTGTAGGCTAGGTATTTAGGAATGGTGACTCAGGCAAACTTACAACTACCATGTATACAGGAATATTCCGAGGCCTGTATGCATATAAACATCGTATTCGGAATATCACTGCAACCCGAATATAGGCCTTACACGGAGTTTGATGTGCATGCAAACGTAGCCAATGTTTCCCAGCCTTTGTGTTTAACTTGTCTCACTGTAATTAAACGTTTTCCTGCACTTGCATCCGCCTCCTCTACCAATTCCTGACACACTGCTGTAAATGACGTATTAAAGAAAAAAAAAACCTCCACAATGACTTAACAGATTTTCCACAGTGTTCCAAACGTATTTAAAAACAAGTCTGAAATATCTGATTAGCATAAATATTCAGACACTTTCCCACAGCACTCAGATTTCAGTTAAGGTGCAGTACATTTCCATTATCTGTGTGATGTGTCTAGAATTTTAATCCAGTTCTTTTAACCGGACATGATTCGGAAAGGCACGTTTCGGACTATTTAAAGTCCCCCAGCCGACACAGAGAAACCAAGCCATGATGTCAGAGGAAATGTCTGCGCATCTCTGAGACGGGATTGTGTCAAGACACAAATCTGGAGAAGGGAGAAGATAACATTTCTGCTGCCTTGTAGCTCCTGAAGAACGCAGTATTCAATTTTGTTTATGAGCGTGGACGTGGGTCGAAGGGTCGGAGGTCGAAGATTCCGATGATGCTACGATGTCAGTGAAATTCGATCAAGAGCTGACTGAGAAACTGAGTTCCATCGCCCCACACACACACACACACACACACACACACACACACAGACACGCACAGAGGGCAGGGCAAAGAAACTATGATCATTAATTTTAATCTGGCACACCGTTAACACACCGTCTTAATTTGTTTCCGAATATCAACATTAATGACGTTAATTATTAATGCATTTATCTTATTTTTGATATGCTTCGTTGAACCCTAATTAGAGACCCAGTCCTAGCTAAAGGTGTAAGTTAAATTCGCACACTGGCAGTTTTAAACCGCTTAACGCGTTTCGAAATCCACCTTTGAATTTTTGCTGAAACGAGCACGACTTGAAAACTAGATTTTCAAAGCAGATGCATGCAAGGAGAAAGAGATGGAGGGAGGGAAGGGGGGGGGGAAGGAATAAGCAAGATGAAGAAAAATATGTCAGAAGAAAATAAATTAGGGAATTAATTCATACATTATCAGTCTGTGAGAAATTGCAGTATATTTAACATGATATAAGATGCATGAATTATCAAAGGCTCATCGAGTTCTTGATGTGGATTTAAAATTCACATATAGAGCTATAGAGCGCTCCAAATGTTTTCTGGAACGCTATTGCGTACTTTAAAGGGTAATAAAGCAAAAGTGTGTGTGCTTGATGTGTACTCAAGATGGCTGCCACACATATCCTGCAGTCGTTTGGAGCATCGCTTGTGCACATCCACAGTAATTAATGCTGAGCACTATTGAGTACCAACACTAACTGCTTTTCCTATTACATGTAATGCTTGAATGTACCGAAAGGCTGCTTTTGCGTCTTAGTCTTCTGGATATTCTGGATTAATATATATTTATATATACCTTTGAATTTTAGATTTGAGACGCAGATCATGGCGGCAGTCACAACAACAGTGGAAAGTTCGATACGGCTGTGCATGAAATCGCTAAATATTTACAGTTCGACATGGAAACCAGATCAACAGGGATGGTTTGGCTGTGAGGTCTGTGTGGATGTCTCTTTTAATCCTGCAGATGTACATAAGGTATGGAGGCGAGTGTGAGAGTGAGAGAGTGTGTAACCTGCTTCAGCTGAGTGAATTGCTTGTGGTTGGTTAAACTGCTTCTGGAGATCAGCAAGATACGCCAGAGCTGAACCGTTCAGAGCTCTAAACACCATCAGCAGAGCTTTGTAGTCGATGCAGGCTGCCAGTGTAGCATGAATAAGACTAAGGTAATATGCTTTGACTGCTTTTCTGAGCCGTGCAAGCGTGAATTTGCGTCAGGAGTCAATGGAATTCCGCGTTTCATTGCATTTCACTTTCATCACTGCGTTGCAGACTTGCCACACTGAAATGCAATCAGTCTCCAATCACAGCCATAGTTGTTCACTGAGAAGGGTAGAAGGGCCTGAGGCTCTGCCATCCATATAAAAGAACGCCTTGAATAAGCTTGTTGTTTATTCATTCATATTGCACTGAACCTTTAATCAATCAATTACGTTTTTTTTTTTTTTAATTAGTACTAAAACATGGAAAAATGTTTAAAAGTGTTCATATGACTACTGACTATGACAGGACATAATTGTCATTAAATTTTATTAGCTTGCTAGCTTAACCAGCAATGTTAGCTAATGGTTTTTATGTTTTGTTTTTTTTTTATTTTGATGTACATAACAGTTACAGTTTTGAGTCACGTTTTATTGCATGTCCATTTTGTTCTTTACGTTCTACAAACCCCAGCTCTTCCATTCTGTGGTGCATGATGGGACACAATTCATCCATTTTGCTCGTTTATTTGATTCCATGTCTAATAGAGCTGTGTCTGCGTACAATAGTACATAAATAGCCGATTTCAGACAATTCTCACGACCGGATATGAAAAGTGGAAAGCCAAGAAGGTCAAAAACAGACGTGTGATTTGCGGGAAACGAAAGGGGTCAGGAGTTTACAGGAATAGTACGGTGATAAGGAAATCCCAGATAGCTCTAATGTTCATTTTGTGCCGTCATGGCACAGATAATGTGGTCCAAAAAGGTAACCGAAGAATTGTTTCTTTAGATTGTCTGTGTTCCGATCGGATTTTGCTACTTTAACTTTACTCTGTTAGCTAAATAACATTAGCAAATTAGAGCAAAGGAAATTGAGTGTGTAACTCTCGAAGGAAATCACTGAAGCTACATCGTTCTTGCTGCCAAGTCCGTGTGTGTTCCTGTTGATGGATCTGCTCCTGCTACACACTTCTGGGTTTTTCCCCCCAAGTTTACACTCTTGAGACATAAAATTTGCATTTGTAAGTCCACAAGGGTGTGTTAAAATCAGTCTTGGAGTGTGTGTGTGAATTCATTAGCAGAGCAAGAAAGCATCCCTTTGTCTCAGGTCATTAATGTTTTAATTAGGAATTAAGGTTTAATTACTGTGTGTGTGTGTGTGTGTGTGTGTGTGTGTGTGTGTGTGTGTGTGTGTGTGTTGGAGTTGATTTCTATTGCTGTATTGAATTCTGTGTTGAACTCTGTCTGAACTCATCAGTCTTGTTTACAAACGCGCACACACACACACACACACACACACACACACACACACACGCACACAGACACACACAGAAATATATTATGTGTGTCTGTGTTTGTGTTATAGATCATAGAGATGCTACACAGTTGCTCCTGGATCACGCAGATAAGAGATTTTGATCATTCTCGGAGAAAAACACTGTTCCAAGCAATCGCAAGTGGGTTGCTCTGTATCCTTCATCACCATGCGGATTAAACGTATGCCTGGATCACAGATGTTTAAAGAAAAAAAAACAGATCAGTAAACATCTAAAGAGTCAAAAAAGAGAAGTCGACTAAAACAAAAAGTCAACTTTAAATAAATTGTCAACTTTTTTTTTTTTTTTCATTTAAAGTCAACCTTAAATAAAAGGTCAATTTTAAATAAAAAGAGTCAACCTTTAAAGAAGTCAAATAAAAAAAATAAAATAAAATAAAAGTACTCAAATTTGGTCAACTTAAAAAAATAAAAAAAAGTCAACTTTAAATTAAAAAAGTCAACCTTAAAAATAAAGTCAATTTAAAAAAAATCAACTTGTAAAAAATAAATTGTCAGCTTTTTTAAAAATTCTACTTTTTAATTAAGTTAGTTTAAAAAAAGAAGCCAACTTAAAAAAAAAAAATTGATTTCATAAGATGTCAGCTTTAAATAAAAAAGTCAACTTTAAATGAAAATAAGTGAACATTAAATAAATTTAACACCTTTAACTGATTTATTCACATTTAAAGAGACCGAATTGTTCATGATGGAGCCGTATCCAATAAAAAACAGTGTTATAGTTTGGCTAGTAAGCTACTAAACACAGCCATGTGCTAACATTCCACGCTAACCGTTTACTTTAGCTAATGTTAATGTTATTTTTCCAGCATTAGCCACCTCGTATTAAGGAGATGGTTTGATATGAGATCACGAGACAGCTAGCTAATGTTAGGATAAACTGTTGTTTGTTGTGTGGTTCTTTGCGTGTATGGGTTTGTGGTTGTTAGATATAATGTTATAATGTTGTTGTTCTTTGTGTGTGTGTGTTACAGGTAATGCGTTTGTGGTGAGCCTGGCGTTGGCAGATCTGTTGGTGGTGTGTTACCCGTACCCGCTGGTCCTTCACGCGCTGCTGCACTCCGGCTGGCTGCCCGGCGAGACAGAGTGTAAAGTTAGTGGCTTTCTTATGGGCGCCAGCGTCATCGGCTCTGTCTTCAACATCACAGCTATTGCCCTCAACCGCTACTGCTTCATCTGCCACGCCCGCACTTATGCCAAAGTGTATGGCCGCCGTGGCACGCTGGCTCTAATCACGCTTGTGTGGGCTCTAACGGGCATCGCCATACTGCCAAATCTCGCACTGGGGTCACTGACCTATGATCCTCGTGTGTATTCTTGCACTTTTAGCCAAACTACGAGCGCCGGTTACACCTTCGCCGTGGTTTTCGTTCATTTCCTGTTTCCCATTGCCATCGTAACATTCTGCTATGCACGAATTTGGATGCTAGTGCTGAACGTGAGACGGCGAGTGGCTAGCGACACGAGGCCCCGCCTCCGGCCAAGTGAGATCCGCCATTTCCTCACCATGTTCGTCGTCTTTGTGCTATTCGCCGTCTGCTGGGCGCCGCTCAATCTGATTGGCCTAGCTGTCGCCGTGGATCCACCCAGAGTGGCGCCACTGGTTCCCGATTGGCTCTTTGTGGTCAGCTATTTTATGGCGTATTTCAACTCGTGCCTCAACGCTGTTGTATACGGGCTGCTCAATCAGAACTTCCGGCGCGAGTATCGATGCATCCTGATGTCACTCTGCAAGCCCCGCCTCTTTCTGCAGGAAACATCGAGGGGTGGAACGGAGCGAAGCAACAAGCAATCACAGGGTAACAACAACAACGAGCAGGCGAAAGCCAATACTATTTAACGATCCAGGAATATCGGTACAATCCGTTCAAACTTTCCAAACAAAAAGGGCATGAAAGAGAACTTGACACGATACACTTTAAAGATACACGTTAGCAATACAGCACTAGACATTACATATCCAGTAATTCACATGGACACAATGAGAGAGTGGGACAGGAAGTTAGCAACACCATTCCAATAACAAAGGCATAACATTCAGCATTATACACTATTCGGTACTGTTACTGTTAGCTAAACCTAGCAAATCAGTAATGCAGAACCAATTTATCTAATTTAAAAAAAGCCGCAATCTGCAATGAAGCTGCAATCATAAAATAACACCAATACATTAAACTGCCATGTTACAAACTGCTTCAAACAATCTTGGACTAATATTTTGTTCTTTTGTTCTAAATGGTTCTTTGCACTACTATACAAATATTACACTCAAAGCCAAGCGCTCTGATCAAAACGTTCGGAACAGACAGAATTTAACATCCTACAGCGTTTCAATACTAACATTACAACACAACACTAGCTAACTCATCCATCGCAGCGCTAGACACGAGTCTATACAGCGACCCGAGCTTTCTGATCAAAAACTTTCCGTTAAAAGTAGTCAGGAAATTCAACGTAGCTACAACTCCAATTAAGAAAAAAACGTTTATGTTTATGGTAAGAGTAAAATTCTCAAACTTCAAAAAGCGATCGAATTAAGAAGAAAAATGTTCCCTAAACACCACGCAGGCAGTTTTCCTTCCAAATACAATATCGAACAAAAGAGCATCAATAATGCTACACTAACAGCTATGACATCTCACCAATCACAGGCAAACTATTTAACTCAGTTGCGGTAATTAAAAAAAGCCAAATTAAAAATTCAAGAAGGTGAAAGTTATAACAGTTCCATTTCAGTTCCTCCAATTCAACAAACCCATTAAAAAAAATTGCACATCTACTGTAGCTACAGTGTTGTTCTTAACAGCAACACAATGCTGAGAGCCAACGTGTAAAAACGATGTGTAAAATGCTCTGTTAGCATCGCACAATTGCTCATTTGTCATTTGTCGGTGTACGAGTCTTTGACTTGCTGGAAAACCATAAACCAAAAGCCCAGGCATTGTATTTGCAGGAAAAGAAAAAGGAGAGTGCGAGCCATTTTTTCCCCGTCTCCGCTTTACAGCTATGTTGTTTTACTACAGCAGCTGCACTTTACAGGCCAAACGCGACCCTTAAAAGACTCCATTTTATGAGCATTTTTCACGTCCTCTGAGTCATGACCTTTTTCTTGGTTCCTGTAAACCTCTAGTTGGTTGCACGAAGGTTTAAAGTACTTGAAGACTACATTAAACTCAATTCAACAGAAGAAATCGTGTTGAAACAGTGAAACAGTTGCGTCCCAATGCTATTATTGTTGTTTCTTTCGGGTGTGAATGCTACAGTAATGGATCTCCAGGGTTGACACATACATTTTTAACAAGCTTAGTCATTGGAATATCTAACACTCTTGTACAACATACAGTGCAAGCTGATGCTCATTGTTGCGAATGATACACTGGCAATAAAAATTAGCAACCTACAAAACTGTGATCATTTCAAGTAGCTCAAGCGATTGAGATTTCTAAAATTAACAGCTAATTTGTAACTTAGCTTCGTAGAACATATTAGCTAAGTGAAATGAACGTAAAGTGCGTAAAGACATTTGGCTTCATTTATCAGTCTTTTAGTGAAGTTGTGTGTAAGTGATTTCGTAAGCCAAACCGAACAAAACGATTTGGTAACACTGATTTTCTTCGTACTTTGTACAAAATTTACATTTAATGTCACCCCCAACAAAATTCCATACAAGGCTGAAACCAAAATGACAACTAAACGGTGAAAGAGCGCCTCCTAAGTGCGGTGTGTATTAAAGCTATTTGCAGCATGTTGGCTACCACAGACACACACTAACACTTCCTCCTTTTATAGGGCGCCATTACTTTTGTCCTAATTGCATGGCTAGTCTTATTTATCTTCATTAATTAGGTCATTTATATGAAACATCCATGTTTTTTTAACAAGATTTTCATTCAATTTGCGTTTGTATTTGACATAAATAAGTGATTTAAATTTAACGCAATCCGTATATAAAATCGCAGTAACTCATCGCCAGTTATAAAATTAAGCTGATAAACCACAGTTCGCATTAGTGTGTTTTTACCTTATAGACAAATTTACGCAAACTCAGGAGATCTCGTAGGATACGAACGTAATTCCGAACTAACTGGATTTTCATAAATACCACAGTTCTTGTGTAAATGATCCTGCCATGATTTATGAATAAATTATTTTGAAAAAGCGCTAATGTAGGAAAAGCTGCAATCGTGAAATAATTTGCTAGCAGTACTTACCAGTGTTGCTTTAAAATTCGCGTGTGTATTTTGGGTATAATTCTTCCTTTAGTTCTGCTACTTTATTTTGCCCTAATGGTGGGGAAACTGTGTTGTAACTAAGCGATAAATGCACTCCTGGCACTGTTTTAACTCTTCAGCAACATTTAAATTATATTTACCCCAGGGATCCAATCATTTTGTACGACTATTGCAGCATTAGCACTTCGGCTAGAGAGGAACCGAAAGAGAAACACCAGCCGGTGTATTAGCATTCATTCCCCACAGCACCTTTCCATATTCCATAGCTGAAATTCTGCATGAGCGCTGTATAAAGCTGAACTCAGCAGTTAAAATCAGTTCTGTCATGTTTGCTCACAATTTCTAGCTAGCAAAAAAATTCTTAAATGCTACAAAGAATGTTTACTGCTTATTTTTGCACAAAGCTCAAGATCCAAGTTGAGATTAAGTAACACAATGAATTAGCGAAAACAGCATTTTACACAACGCCACAGCAGATAAAGTGTTAAACCACAAGAAATGACGAAACTTTCTGACAGCAATATGCTAGTTTAATTCTGCTAATCATAGCCACACACAAAGCTTTCATCATAGCCAGAAAAGTTTTGTATTTTAAATTAGTCTGGATAATCTGAATAGTGAAATTATAAATAAAAGGTTTATATGCTAGTAAAATAAATTGGAAATGTTCAAGAATAGCATTTAATTGTGCAATAATGAAAATTGAGAAAGTGGAAATTAATTCAGTATTAAGTATAATACCTCAGCATTGCAGCTCCATCCAGCTTAAAAACGGCATCAGAACATTTGTTTTAAAATGTCTATAACCTACTTCTATAAGTGTGTGTTTGTGTGTTAGGTTTAACTTTAAATATTGGGACCACATGAGCACATACAAAGTAGGGGCTTTTGGAAAAATGAAGCTAATCCTTAAATACACACACACACACACACACACACACACACACACATATATATATATATATATATATATATATATATATATATATATATATACACAGATAGACACACGTGTGTGTGTTAGCAAAGACTTTGAACTGTGAGCTTTTAACTCTTTTTATGTAAATGTGCCTGATGTTAAAAAGCCTCAAACATGTCACATCTGCAAAGCAAATTTAAAAAATGCCTCAAATTTAGTAAATTACATTTATTACATCTATTTAAGCCTCAAAGTCAAACCAGTTAAACTGTGTTAAAACTTTTGCAACAGTGTGCACACTGTTAAGACTGAACTTATATATATATATATAGTTAAATATAGTTAAATTATATATATATATAAGTTAAATTTTAATGAACCACTGAAATGTGTTGTTAAAATTATGTACGCTCTTGTGTATTAGGTTTTAATATGTTTTAAACATCTTGGAAGGATTGAAAGTATTCTGGTATAATTTCCTGGCAGAAAATGGCCCTAATATTAAGTACATGTGTTACATTATACAACATACATGTTGCATGCGTTTTCTAGCAGAAACAGCATTTCAATTTCTAAAGAATGAACAATTTAAATGCTTATTGTATGCCAGTGAAAACTCCAGACAAAACAATTTATCAAGTAGAAATGATGATGTCTTAAATAGTAGGCCTTTATTAACTTAAATTTCCAACAAGACGCCACAAATATGTTTTTTTGTTTTTTTTAAACTGGATGTTGAAATCCATCTAAATTCAATTTTCAGAGTTTTACAACTCCCAACTTGGCGTTTCGATACTGTTTCCACTGCGCCCTCATTAACCTCCCCTCATCACTCAGAAGTACGTATCAGCTACTGCATACGATTGTAGAACTTTGTAGTCAATTTCTTTTAATGGAGGAGTCGGAGAAATAAAACCATTTTGGAGGTTAGCAAATTAGACAATATATGTAAAAAAAATTTCACTGCTTTACGCCTATAAACACAAGCCAAATTTGGGGTTTTGATAAAGAAATTGTCATTTTGCAGAAAAAGTTGTAAAATTAATGTCAGTTAAATTTAATGACATCAAACTTCACTTCATAAAGAAAAACACTTATGTTTGCTGTGTTTGTTTAAATGAAGGGAAGTCGATGAGGGCGTATTGGAACACATGTCTTAGTAAAAAGGTCCTCAAATAGAGTGGTAACGTGTGCAACGTCTAAAATGAAGCCTTGCGGGTGAATTTGAAAGCACAACCAGACTGATGTTAGGAGAATTTCTTCAGTTTACAACTCTCAAGAATATCTTAGTAACAAAAATTTTGTCACACCAGTGTGTAAGTCTATGCATTAAACTCATCTCACCATCCGTCATGATGATAACTGGTTAACTCCGTATCTTAGTAACGTAAGTAAGTATTCGAGTGTCCTAGTATGCATCGAGAGAATTTTATAACTGTGCTTATGATTCTTTGCCGTGTTGTAGCAATACTTCGAAAGCATTTTAATAAATGCTAATAATGCTTAGCAAAGCTTGGGTAAAGCATTATGATTGATGACTTGTGACATAACAGCGACATAAACATCACTGTTTTAAGTGTCTTAATTGCTTTATTTAAATTTTCTGATTTAAGTTTCTTAACATCAAGCAGCAGAGTTTATATTGAGTAATATATATATATATATATATATATCATAATAAATTACATATAAGGAAAAAAAATACTTAACACGTATGCTTTTTACTATCCCAAAATGATAGTATTTTATCTGAGTTTCACGTCTCATTCTAAAAGTTTGTAAAAAAATGTTTTCACTACGAGTTAAATGTGCAGTTAAATGAGTCGTCTGTAACAGTCGTCTGTTATGTATCTCTTATGCAAGTATCTTAGTAATTCTGACGCACAATCTGTGACAATGGTGAGATTGAGTTTTATTCTTATCTTAGTATTTAAAACTTTCTCTCGGGATTGTTTATTACCGTGTACTCTCTTGTCTTAGTAACATTGACAAGGTACTTACCTTAAATATTCAATTGTTGCTACAATTTTATGTTCAATTTGTTCTTGTATCAAGGTAACTATTGTAATTAAGTTAATCCGATCATCTTGGGTCCTTTGAGCAAAACATTTTTGAAGCAACTTGATTGGTCAGTTTTTTAATTCTAATTCAGGTATTTAAGTTATTTTAACCTCAATTCAATTAAGGGACAAATATTAGGGATAAGTATAATCTTTCACAGTTAGTGCACTTTTATGACTTAGCTAGGTTAGGTAGCTAAATGTTTAACTGTCTCAATTCAATTTGGCACCAGTTTCATCCAGGGATTTTATTATTTTTTCCTGTATAAGTTTTCTTATGTCTAATAATCCACAATCCCAATAATTTAGGAGGTACCCAAATACCTAAATCATCACCATTGGCATGTCTGTAATCATCTCATAGGGCTACTAGGATTCAGTAATCATAAATTCAGCTAGCCAGCTATAACTTTAAATTATATCCTTGCACAAATTGGATTTTTTATTTTATTTTATTATTCTTGCAAAATAGTCAGGAATATTTCATTCATAGCTACTTTTAATTAGCTAGCAGTGATCTGGCTATAGTCTTGAAATGATCTGATATTTAGTATTTAATGTGCTCATTATAAATAGTTTTAATGCTACATAAACTCCAATCATAATTAATTTAAGGTGCGTTAAAACTAAAAAACAAAAAATGGTGCCACATTGGATCTTTTGACTGAAAAAAAATATGGAAAAAAGTAAAAACATTATATCAAGGGTCTTTTCCCTTTTATGAGTCTTAATTCAATCAAATGAATTTTGTCAGAATTAAATGATGATTAATGAATATCAATCAAATTATGCTAAATATTTTGATTATTTTCTCAGATTGTATGGAAGAGACTTGAGTCTAATTGTAATATTTTGCTCAATATTCATTAACACCTGTAATATTTTTGTATTATGGGTGTTTGCGCATAAAATCTCAGTACTTGTTGAAGTACGCTTATCTTAGTAATGAACATTGTCTCATGGTGATGTGCTATTGACTTCAAAATATCACCAGAGTTTTATATTCAAAATTCACAGTTACGTATGGTTCAGGTGATTATGTTACAAAGCCAAACACTTGTGATATTTCATACTGCAAAAAAAAAAAAAAAAAAAGACTGTGCATGCACTTTTCATTTTTATAACAAAACAAGAATAATGCAGGCACTAAAGGATTGTGGGAGTGAGCTGTGTGGCTGCATGCTAAGATTGAAAAATGTCAACAGGAACAAAAACACATACGTTGTATTGCTGTGATTGAAGTGTATAATTTTACACGTTAATAAAAAAAAATTTTATTAACTTTTTTGACTTTTTGGTTGTTGTACCATGCACCTGAGTTGGCGTTAAATGATTGAAGTGGACAGAAAACAGAATAGAAAATGGAATAGAAAATCTCTCTGTAAAACGGCTTTGTTTTTATAACTAGTAGTGCTAGTAATAGTATCCATATATTCAATATAATGTTGTGCTGACTAGCTAATGTTTTAGATTTAAAAGTAGCTAGCTAACAAAAACGTAAAAACAGAGACAAATATAAGAATTGGTTATTTTTATTAGCTGTATGTTTTGAGACCTGGTTAATATGATTCATATTTTGGTTCTGGTTAATATTTTTACACTGATAATTAACGTTTTAGTAAAAATAAATAAATAAATATAAAAATTAAAAATACAGTAGGTATACTTGATAGCTGTACACACAATTTATCCACCCAATTTGAGTCATTATAACCTGAATATTAAAACTTAACATTAAACTAAAACTTTGGACTCATTTTCATACGTATAGTATAGTAATATGAGTATTAGCTAAAAACTAACATACAGAATTGATAGCGTTAGAGAGAGCCATCCTTGCTAGAATTATTCATTATTAGTAATTAGTAATTATTAGCTTGATACTTGAATTTAGTTGAATTTCTGGTTCATGATATTACAGTGGGGACTAAATTAATAAAATATGTAGGTAACTGGCCTAGTTGTCATGGATACCTATATTTTCAATACAACGGTTTTGGTAATAGATTGATCTAGATTTCATATTAATATCAGTCATTATTGTTTGTCTTAATGATCTCAATTTCATATTATTATAATTATTATTTGTTTTGTTTATCTTGGGATGTTTTTTTGGAGTTGAACGCATGAAAGCCTGTGGACTTTTCATTATAGTTTTACCATTTTGTTGTGCATCAGAACCGACAGCTGAACATTTTGCCAATTCAGTAAACTGTGAATGAAACAGCCACAAAAGTATCTTTATCTTTAAAAAAAAAAAAAACTCACATTGTTATAACTGGTTACAAATATAAAAGATTTATTAACAGGTTTGAAATTCTGATAAAATAAAATAAATAAATTCGGATAAAATAAACATACGGTATGTAAGTTTCCTTGTAGCTGACGTTTTTTTTGTTTGTTTCCTGAAAAACAGACAAAGGTCAAAACTGAGGAGCATTTCATTTTTTTATGAAAAATGTAACAAAATCATGGGTTAAGCTGTGTTAGTTACTTATTTTGTAATAAACCAAAGCTACTAGCGTATTTATAAAACTTAGACGAGCACAACGATGTGTTTCGACAGCATGAGTCTATAACATTTTTGTTAAATATCCTAGTAACAAAACATTACTGTGGTCAACAATGAGAGATAAACCTCGCCACACTTTAAACAAAAGTAATGGCCCTGGCGTGTTACGAGACGTGTTACGCTCAGTGACCTCAGCTCCTCCTTCACTCCCATGCTGTCAAAACACCTCTTCTGACACAAATACACTCATCTACCTCATAAACATCCAGTCGTAAAGGTCAGGTAGTGGTGGCAGGTTTATTGAAACCTGGGGGGGAAAAAAACCGGGGGGATTTTTAGGCCCCGTTTCTACCACTGTTCTGAAAAAAAAAACTACAATGGCAACATTTGTCTTGGCACATAACTGCTTGTAAAGCCTCTTCTTCTCAGCGCTTCATCGCCTCTCATTTAAACACATGCAGAGTGAAAACAAAGCCATGAAAGAGACACGGGGCTTTTTTTTTTTTTTTTTTTTTTTAGAAGAGACAAAGACTTACTGATGCTACATTTTGTCAAGGGCACAAACGCAGTGCCGTAAGTTCCCAGGAATTAACGCGGAATCACAGGAGGGAAAAAATTGCAGACGGAGTTGCTCTTTAATGCAGGGTGAGTACATGACTGTGTTCATCTGCTCATTGGAAGAAAATACTAAGTATAAGTATAAGCATACTTCATTACACTTGAGTGTTATTGAGATCGAATCCTTGTTCTTGTACTTAATTACCTTTCCATGGGAAAAAATGTTTACTATTTACTCCTTACAATTTTATTTAAACCTCCAAAGTACTCATTAAATCTCAAAGGTCTCTGATCCAAATAACGAATGTACAAATTGACTCAGTTTAGCATCCAATCAGCAGTTAACAGACTGCAGGGAGGAACGTGAGAACGAGCGTCTCCGGGCCAGACCTCAGTGAAATGTTTCAATACGCTGGCGTAAGCAAAGTCTCGTATAAAATGAGGCGTCTCTTTTACCTCAATACAAGGCACGGACTCCATCTTCTTTGCAAAAGTATGTTTGGCTAATTTGCTATTTAAGCAAGCGAGCCTGGTTTCTTTGCTAACGCCAGGTCAGACTAGCATCGATTCAACTCGCTAATGTAAATTGGATTGAATCGGTTTCAGGTAAAACTGCAGTTGCTTTAAAATGAAAATCATAACAATCCTAATAGGTTTAGATAATAAGTTTAGAATAAAAGTTAGTTTTCACATGAAAACTCAACGTGAACTTAATTTCGTCAGTTAAAAAACATTTAATTGTTTTAATACTTTTTTTTTTTTTTACTTTCACTCGATTTACTTTTCACTTTTGGTGCGATACACAACTGAGTAAGATTTTCACACGTTATATATACTTTATCTATATTTAAGCATAATTTCTCGGTCCTTAGGAATGATGTGCATACTTTGCAGCTAGATATTGACAAGCAGGAAGATTTTAATTCAGCACACGTCTTATGGTTAAGACATTTTAGCTTTTATTCTAATCTGCACATTCCTGTGAATCTGTAAAATGGAAACCATTCATTTTCTCCTGTTTTGTTGGTCTGTACATAGATCAAAAATTATTATTTTTTTTTTTTTATTTCAGAAAATCTTCACGAGTCAAAGCCCAAGACTTAAACAACTGCCACTTAGTCTTCATTGACCTCAATTTGTAAGAGATTAAGGAAGTTACTCTGCATCATTAAACCAAAAATCGGTCACTCCTTCAGTTCGTTTCTCCGCTCTCCTTCTCTCTATCTCTCTATGTTTCTCTCTCTTCTTTTGTCTCATTCCACTACACAATCCACAGTATGTTATTTTCTTCTCTGTTAGAGAGTGGAATAGCATAAAGTGGGCAAAAAAGTTATAAATTATAAAAGTGACTGAGCATCAAAATTTTAAAAGTGGTTCTTTTATGAACATGGGTGGAGTTGTGTTGTAGCGTGAAATGCGATAAAGTGGAAAGGGTTATGAATTATAGAAGGATGGATCATTCTGTGTGTGTGTGTGTGTGTGTGTGTGTGTGTGTGTGTGTGTGTGTGTGAGAGAGAGAGAGAGAGAGAGGACATCTGAGTTAATGGAACTTGGTAACATTATGTATGTATGTATGTATGTATGTATCTATCTATCTATCTATCTATCTATCTATCTATCCATCCCTGTTGTTCTATTGTTCTATCATTCTCGTACTCCTCCACCTCAAGAGGCATTGAGTCGCCTGAGATAAAGTGAGCTGTGAATTGGGCCGTGTTTGGGAAAAAAGCAACTGTACATCACTAGACCAAGAAAAGGGACACCATGTTGACAAAAAAAAAAAATGACTCAAATTTAAAAAAAAGAAAAAAGAACCCAGCCACGACCCCTGAGGATCACCACTGAAAGGTAACATCAATTCTTTTTCAAGTGCACTCAGTCAGAGAAGCCTGGCACTGTTTGAGCACAAGTCCCAGAAATGCCTATATATTTTGGAAGTGCTGCAGGAAAAATATGACAGACAGTGGTACAACTCGGAAGTCTCAATATGGCCAAATACACAATAGCTCCACTAAAAGACTTCATATAGTAACATACTGTAATTAAATATTTGCTAAGTTACATCTCCAGGGTCCCCGGTTCCGTCCTGAGCTCGGGCTACTTGTATAGTAGGGTTTCCTCTGGGTTCTCAGCTTTCCTCCCACTTTCTCATAAACACGCCAGTAGATGGATTGCCCACTCTAATTTAGCCTTAGATGTGAATTTGTGTGTGCATGGTGCCCTTCGCTCATTCCTGCCTCCGGATAGACTCCGTAACCCTGACCAGAGGAACGAACGAATAAATAAATATTCGCGATGTGTGTGTGTGTGTGTATTCCAGTAACATTCGAACAAATCAGTTAATACACGTATAAACGTTCTTTATTACTTCTTAACTTTATTTAATGGTTCGTTGATGTGATGCTGTAATTAATGTTAGCTATGTCAAAATTACGTATATATTTTATCAAGTAATTACGATTAAAAAATATATGTTCCAATTAGCTACTGTTGGTAGAGTAATGTAAAGAGCTAGAAACATGATGTGGGCTCAATTCAGACATTACATTGAAACCAAAGTCTGTAGAAGGTACCAGACTTCTGAGTTCATTAGGTTTGAGCATATGGCTTATTGTGATTTGGTTGCTGCTGCTTCTTCTTACTCTCTTTTTCTCCTGCATTCGTATGTGTGTAGTGTTTGACGGCACGGCGCTTCTGCAGGTGCAGCGCCAGCACGGCCACGTCGACATGACGCCTACAGCTTCC
This sequence comes from Pangasius djambal, assembly GCA_022985145.1. NCBI lineage: Eukaryota > Metazoa > Chordata > Actinopteri > Siluriformes > Pangasiidae > Pangasius > Pangasius djambal. The sequence goes on along the minus strand of CM040988.1, from coordinate 2,249,881 downwards.
AGAGGATACGGCCGTGTCTGATTTGGTTTGTCTTTTTGTGTTTGTATTGAATTTATCTGTAAGGCGCTACAGATGTCTTTGTTGGGTCTCTCAGGATTTCATTTCCAGTACACATTTCTACCTTGGTGGGAGATGACAGGAGCATGAAGCCTGTTTCAGTGGGGAAAAAAAAGCAGTATTTGGTATGTATCCAGTGTGTGGAGCGTAAATTCAATTCCCTCAGCTGCTTACAAACTCGCTCACGTGACTGCACTATAGTACCTAATGTTAGCTGACTTACTAAGGAAATATTAAAATAGTGATATGTTTATTTGTAAATATTTGTAATATTTGTTTTTCTGTGTTTGTGAGGACCTTTTAATCCAGCGAATTAATGCAATGTAGCCGGAAAGAAAATCACATTTTTGATTGTAAAAACTTATGAGGACTTGTGATTATGAGGACATGTGACACTATCCTCTCATTGTGACTGGTCCTCAGAAAGATATAAAAATCTGAAATTCCCCCACACACCCCCAAACACACACACACATACACATACACACACACACACACACACACACACACACACACATACACATACAAACATACACACATACACATACACACACACACAAGTACAAAGGATTCTTTTAATTAGGAGTCCTACAGAGTTGAGATGAATTAGAGCAGTCATAAATTACCACTTGTCTCTCACCCTTTCTCTCTCTCTCTCTCTTTCTTTCTCTCTTTCTGTCTCTCTTTGTGTGATCAGTAGTACTTAAGTTCATCAGAATTAAAAAAACACACACACACACACACACACACAAACATGAAGGCACACAAATTCAAAGGCATGTATACTTACACGCACCATGGGGTATGCAAATTCTGTGATGTGAATGCCAACAGTGAGAGGAGCTGAGAAGAATCTTTGAATTTGTGTGTGTGTGTGTGTGTGTGTGTGTGTGTGTGTGTGTGTGTGTGACCTCAGACCCACCCTCACACATTATTACCAGATGGTGTTGTTGCATTTGTCACAATTGCACTGTAATTGCAAGTACACACCTGTCACTTACACACACACACACACACACACACATTTAGGAGGTCTATTTATCTGTCTACCTCTTTGTTTACTTCTGGCTCTTGTCAGTCAGATAAACTAGTTTCTCTATACTGGGACATGTATTAAACCACAGAGTCATTAAAGTGTGTGTGTGTGTGTGTGTGTGTGTGTGTGTGTGTTTTTAATTGGGCAGTGATCAGGGTAATGAATAATACAGAAGCCTGATCAGTGTTTCTGTGTACGAGGAGAGGAGATGAGATGAGAGCTTGAAAAGAGAAATAGGAAAACAGAATCTTCAGCAAGTTTTTTTTTTTTTTTTTTTCAGTAGTGGGAGGAGATGAAAGTAACCGAGAGGAGACACACCACTTCTTTTTTTTCCCTTTAATTTGTCATTCTTTAAGGTCACGTGAATGTAATGGTATAACGTTAGGAGCTCAGAGCCGAGCGGCTGGGTCGACGAGTGTATCCTGCTTGATAAATGAGACCCATTGTTTCTAGAAAAAGTGAAGTAGGATGACTATTGTTGGGCAGAAGGTAAAGTTTTTTTTCTGATCGAACCTCAGATGCACCTCAGCTGCACTGTAGAAGTGTGAATTGTAACAGATTTTATGAGATTATTCTCAACACAGAGATGTGATACGAGCTACAAGTGGAATTATTGTAGAGAGTGGGACAGACGTAGAGAGCGAGGGAAAGAGAGAGAGCGTGCACAAATGCACATTCGTCTGTACAGGTCTCACGCATAGCTAATCATATATAAATAGTCTTGTGTATGTAGCCACACCCATGTAGCTAGTCTTGTATAACATTCCTCACACGTAGCTAGTCATATAAATAGTCTTGTGTATGTAGGTATACTCATGTGTAGCTAGTCTTGTATATAGCTAGTCTCACACTTGGCTAGTGATATATAAATAGTCTTGTGTATATAGATACTCTTGTGTAGCTAGTCATATATATAACTAGCCTCTAATGTAGCTAGAGTTATATAAATAGTCTTGTGTATATAGATACTCTTGTGTAGCTAGTCATATATATAACTAGCCTCTCATGTAGCTAGAGTTATATAAATAGTCTTGTGTATGTAGATACTCTTGTGTAGCTAGTCATATATATATATATAACTAGCCTCTCATGTAGCTAGAGTTATATAAATAGTCTTGTGTATGTAGATACTCTTGTGTAGCTAGTCATATATATATATATATAACTAGCCTCTCATGTAGCTAGAGTTATATAAATAGTCTTGTGTATGTAGATATACTCATGTGTAGCTAGTCTTGTATACAACTTTCCTCACACATAGTTAGTCATATATAAATAATCTTGTGTATGTAGATACTCTTGTATAGCTAGTCATGTATATAACTAGCCTCTCATGTAGCTAGATTCTCATACGTAGCTGGAGTCTGCTGTAGAACTGTATATAACTCACCATTTTCGTAGCTAGTGTCAGATACAGTATACAGTATAACAAATAATGTGAGAGAAATCTTAAGAAATCTTACTCTCCACTGTACATTTCAATCCACTTTCCTCATGGACAAGCACAATTTGTTTTATCCCCATGAGGCCGGTATATGCCACAGACATGTGGCTGAATGAGTTCACCAATATATCAGTGGTGTCAACTGCAGTCTTGTGGATGAGTCAAGAAATGACTCATCTGTGTGTGTGTGTAAGTGTAAGAGAAGGAGAAAGACGAAAGAGAAATGAACAAGCAGTTCTCTCAAATCTACAACAAGAAAAGGATAAATAGAAATCATATCAATCAAGCCTACAGGTTTAAATCCTTTAGGCAACAATCGTCACAACAGGCCTCAAGCATCAGTTCACATTTGTAAATCAATTTCCGGATTGATCTGTTCAGTTTGCTTCCTCTCTGGCAGGTCTCCACATTCTCGGTTCGTATCGCTGGCAAAAACGAAATTGATATTGATTCCAATTAACTTTCAATTTCCTTTTTAATTTTTTTACTTTATTTTCCCCACAATTTAGCTGTAATCAGTTCCCACCTGCTAGTTCATTCTCGCCTGTGGTATCACAGCTGCCAACCTTGGAAAAGCCCTCACTTTCCAAGGTTGGCAGCTGTGATACCACAGGCGAGAATTCTCCAAGGCATGTAAAGCCACCACATTAATCTGCACTAACTGCCTTCTTCTTTTTCTCGAGTGGAAGTTGCTAGCATAGCTCTGACTGGGGAAAGAGGAAGGCCATTTTTTCCCCCATATAAAGGCCATGGACTAGTGTGGCTTCATCAGGATTAGAAACCTGTTATCTACCAATGATATGGCGAAAGCACAAAGTCCTGACCTGTTAACGTTACCTGAAAGAACTATTAGCATCCAAGACGGACTGAGGAGAATGTGTCAGCCATTTAAAAATTCAACTGGGTGATGAAATGGGGGAGCAAGACGCGTTACGCATCCTGCCATTATTATGGTATCATGATCGGTGGTGGACAAATGATACATTCATTCTAGGGAAAGTGAAAGCTCCAGTGTCTTGTGTTTGGTAGCCAAATAAATGACTAGCATAAAAATTGGTAGCTAAGGAATGGATATTTTTTCTCAAATAAGGCATGGCGCAGTGAAAACCACACAGAGGAACCATGTTTGCTGCTAATGAGCTGCTACTGTAGAGCAAGACCCACCTGCAGGGGTAGGAGATATATATATATATATATATATATATATATATATATATATATATATATATATAATTACAACTATAAAATTACAACAAGAATATTCTTATATATTCTACAATATTTTTTCATTCAAGATATTTATATTTAGTGTCCATAACTTTAAAGGACACGTACAAAAACTCGGAAATGCACATTTTGATTGCTGGGGCAGTTTATCAGCTTTGTTGCTGACTTGCCATCGTCATTTTCCTTAAGAGGAATCCTTGTGTCATGTCCACCATGAACAATTCCCCTCCAGACCTCTAGAGGGCAACTTCACACGTTTCCTTTGTTGTCCAGCTCACTTCCTGTGTTTGTGCACACCTGTTTAGTGTTTCCCCCTCGATTAGTTCCCCTATACATGTTCTGCTGTTTGTATCCCTTTTTGCTGAGCATTGTTGTTGTTATGTTGTGGTTATATTTGTGTTAGTAGTGTTGTCTTGTCTTAGTTTCTTTGGTTTGCGTGTTAGTTAAAATAAAGGACGTCTGCACTTGCATCCGCCTCCTGGGGAAATTGTTACACCCCAACATCATTTGGTGAGGGATTGAGTGAACAGCTTCTGATGTATGTCACTTTCACGCCTAATTGCAGAGTCTGAATCAGAGCAGAATTGATACTTTCAGTTTGTTTGCAGACGGGACTTAATTAAATTAGTTTTAGATGCTTATATAAATGACTAGTTACAAATATTCTGTGTCTCATTTCCACTCTTTTGTTTCATTGGTCCAAAGGTTGGACTCCAGGGTTGGGGGTTCGATTCCCGCTTCTGCCCCGTGTGTTCTCCTTGTGCTTTGGGGTTTCCTTCGGGTACTCTGAAGGACGTACTAAAGACGTGTTGTAGGCTGATTGTCATTCCCAAATTGTCCGTAGTGTGTGAGTGTGGTGTGCGCGATTGTGCCCTCCGATGCATTGGCACCCCATCCAGGGTGTCCTCCACCTTGTATCCCGAGTCCCCTGGGACAGGCTCCAGGCTCCCTGCGACCCTGTGTAGGATAAGCGGTACAGGAAATGGATGGATGGATGGATGTCCTGTCACTTTGTCCCATCGACCCACTGCCCCTGCGAACACGGTACAAATCTCTCTGTCTCGTGTCTTTCTTTTCTCTTAAATGTTACAAATCGCGTAATCGTTAAAGCAAATAGCAAAAGAATAGACTCCTAATGTCTGCGCACATGCAAACACACCAATATCAAAATGTCATTACATTTATGCAAACACCCAAACAGAAAATTAAATAAACACAGTGGGATGTGTTTAATCTCCGGGGCGAGTAGGGCTAGCTGATTCGGTGACTCACGGTCCCTCAGGCAGTGGCATTTTACAACAAATTTTGCAGCGTGTGCCTTTCCCGAGATGAGCTGTAATTTCTCTCTCTCTCTCTCTCCCCCTCTCTCTCTCTCTCTTTTCCTCTCCCAGAGCCAAGGGCTGCTCATTATTTTTCCTTCTCCCGCTTTGATGCCAAGAACTTTCAGAGCTGTGTTTCCTCTTCTTCACTGACTCTGCTAATAAATCGCTCCCGCAGGGCGGTGGAAGATTACCGTGCTCACGCACTCGTGGGTTTTTCTGTGCCCGACTTCGCACACATACACACTACACGCTGTACCTCTTATTATTTTTTCAGCGAATACGTTCACTCATTGTTTGTGATCCGGACAATTTTACAAACAGATACGACAGTTAGTAACCAGCTACAGCACCACGCGGTGTACAAAACATCAGCTTGCGCTAAAAGACATGCTGAAATCATATCCAATAATTATGATTTACACTGTATATAATAAACTGTTATTACAGTATCATATACAGGACGCTTTCTCGAAAGCATTCCTCAACTTTGTTTAGCTAACAAATTGTCGTCTAATGTTAAGGCTACTATTTCACTAGCACTTTAACTTCGCTTCATCACATCACTCCATCGGTGATTATTTTTACATACTGTAAAATAACCTAATTGCATGGAAATCATTTTCTTGTTATAAATAAAAATATCATTTGATGCGTAAAAATAATGTGTAATCTTTCTCTCAAATAATACTAAAAAACATTTTTTTCTGCTACTCTGAATTTCTCCATAACTAATGACATCAGTTTGTTTCTATTAATAAATAAAATTGAGCAAAATGTTTACTTTTGGATACATCAAGATAAAGCGCTGAAACGTGATTTTACGTCTTGTACGTCATCATTTATTCAAAAAAGCCCTTTCCATCACTCGTTTATTTGTCTGTCTTTATTGATAGATAGATTTTTTTGTGTGATATTTAGAAAACAACAAATCTTTCTGTTCTTGAGGCACAACGTGACTTTTTTTTTTAATTAAAACAATAGATAACACAGTGAATCTTTGGCAGCTGATTGCTGATATTTTTAGTATTTTTTTGTATTAAATTAAATTAAATTAAACATGCATACATTTTCAAGGCATTAATCAAATCTTTGGATTTTATTTATATATATATATATATATATATATATATATATATATATATATATATATATATATATATATATATATA
>CM040988.1:2215014-2240014 GCA_022985145.1 Pangasius djambal | reverse complement strand
TTAAGGCTTTGTAGTTTAGTACTAGGCTAGCATGCGTGAGCTAATTAACCATCTAAGCGAACTTCGTAATGCACTGCCTATTTGACAAGTGCAAACACCTTTTTTTTTTTTTTTTTGCTCAGGTTACACTTGGGCGGTGTAACATGGCGATACATATCGTAGCACGATGGAAAAATGTCTACTGATGGATACTTTCCTATATCGTCTATATCTCCATTGTCGCAAAAGCCACTTTTCGGCGGCCGATGTACGTCGCTAAGGTGTGAGCTAGGAGCTACTAAAAGCAAAAACAAGCATGGAGGAGCACGACACAAAGCGAAACTCCCGGCAACTCTCCGACACAGAACAGGCATCCGCCCAAATAAAAGATGAGGAACTTGTACCTAAAAAGGGAGGTGCTTCTGTCGTTTTAGATGTGGTTCGGGTGTAAAACAGACACTGGCCAGAAAACCGTCTTTTTTAAGGGATGCAGCAGACCAGTCATGAATGCATGGCGTTATTTTGTATAGATAATTTTTTTGTCATCGATTTTAGAGACAACGTAATATATGGTGATGTATATCGTTCCAAGACAGGAAATTATCCGTATCTTGATGTAAGATTTTGCCCAGGCCTCGTCCTCCATTTTGTAGAAACCAGAAATGAAACCATAAAAATGATTTTTAAACTGAAGCTTGTAGTTCTGCTGCAAAACTAAGGAAGCACACTTTTGCTCAGATTTTGGGTGACCAACAACCGTACATCTGCGTTAAACCCGGGGAAATCAGTTAAACTGGGATATTAAGTTACACAGGACATTTAGACAGATTGCTGCTAAACAGTGAAAATGTGAATCTTTAGTGTATGATTTTTTTTATTCATCCGGCAGATGTGTTTGCTAAAGATAGTGGCTGTGTGAAACCTACATTCTCTCTCTCTCTCTCTCTCTCTCTCTCTCTCTCGCTCTCTCTCGGTCTCTCTGGGGGATTAATGTGACTCAACACCAATCAGCAGAAGCATAGCTATAAGCCAGACAAACCAGGCAATCGCCTCAGGCTCCCGTCACTATAGCTGACCACTTCAGTCCACTGTAATATCAAATGTCAAAATCCCCTAAAGGCTTCTGAAGCTGCCAGAAGGTTGGAAAAGCACTTCGCAGAGAGGGAAGCGGGGCAATTACGAAAAGACGCTTTCCAAAGCTAAAAAAGGTCTGAATGGGCTGTTCGGCTCTAGCAGGGTGAAAACTTGAGCTTCTACTGCTATTGTGACAAGACGTCTGCCTTAACTTTACACTCCATCAAGGAGTTTAATCATTTGAATCAAACACTAGAAACTCGTTTTTTTTTTTTTTAAATCAAACCAAGTAGCTCAGCTGTAACTGCAGTAATTATAGCTCTGTATGAAATCCACATTCTCTCTCCCTCACGCCCATCAGCAACATTTTAACGTCTTGTACCACTGTGTATGAAACGTTTAAAAGCGACGGCCGCTATCAAGGCACGAACCAAGACGCTATTAGAGCGGCGCATCACTTAAAAAACCCAACAAGAAACGCTACTTCAGTAACCGATGGGAATTTCACGATTGCTTCAGAGAGCCGCTGCCTCTCGCGGGGTTTCATTTAACGCAACGTTGGCTGTGAAATTTCACTTGCTGTGTTTGAATCGTCTCGGCGGCGGCGCAGTCGCGCTCCGTTCGTTCGTAGTTCGCAGCCACACCACCGGAACGTTTCCGTTTAAAACCTCGTCCTCTGTCTCAGCTTCATCTCCGTGATGAGTTTAAACAGTGTCTCAAAAGAAGTGTCTCAAAAAGCTCTTTCCATGACGGAGACTGGGAGAGAGATGTTTCTGGGGTCTTTTACAGTTCTGCAAACTTGAAACCATTTCATTTCTCCTCGTTCTTCATATTAGTAGTAGTACTAGTACTAGTAATACTAGTTGCTCAGTTGTATAAATGAGATAAATGTAAGTCGCTCTAGATAAGGGCGTCTGCCAAATACCGTAAATGTAAATGTAGTTGTAGTAGAAATAGTAATATTATTATTATTATTATTATTATTATTATTATTATTATTATTAATAGTGGTAGTAGTATTAGTAGTAATAGTCACAATAGCTGTAATAGTAGTAGTACTAATGGTAGCAGTAATGGTAGTAGTAGTAGGAGTACTCGCAATAGTAGTAATACCCGTAGTAGTAGTAATAGCAGTATTTCTTACTTCTAGTAGAAGATGCAATAGTAGTAAATGTAGTAAATAGCAGTAACAGTAGTAATATTACTAGCAGTATTCGCAGTAGTAGTAATAGTAGTAAGCGCAATAGCTGTAATAGTCATAGTAGTAGTAATAGGAGTAGTAATAATAGTAATAATAATAATAATAATAGTAATACAATTAGTAATCGCAATAGCAGTAATATTCATAGTGATAGTAGTAGCGTAGGAATGGCAATAGTGATAGTAGTAGTTGCAATGGTAGTAGTAATAGTAGTTATGGTAGTAATAGTGGTAGAAATAATAGTTATAGTAGTAATAGTAGTTATAGTAGAAATAGTAGTAGTAGTAGTGGTAGTAATAGTAGTTATAGTAGAAATAGTAGTAGTAGTTATAGTAGAAATAGTAGTAGTAGTGGTAGTAATAGTAGAAATAGTAGAAATAGTAGTAGTGGTGGTAGTAATAGTAGTTATAGTAGAAATAGTAGTAGTAGGTGCCCGAGCTTTGGCAGTACAAATGTACCCATGTCTGTTGTGCCAATAAAGCACCCTAAATCGTAAAACTGAATTTGGTGTGTGTGTGTGTGTGTGTGTGTGTGTGTGTGTGTGTGTAATAAATGTGTCTATATAAAATGTGTGTGTGTGTAATAAATGTGTCTATATAAAATGTGTGTGTGTGTGTTTTAGTTAAAGCATAGACAGAGACAAAAAGGGAGAGATGTTTAATTCATGAGACTACAAGTGTCATGTCTCCTCTTCTTCTCTTTACACACACACACACACACACACACACACACACACACACACACACACACTGTCTGCTGCTGCCACCCTGAGGAAATCTGTGTGAGGCTATTTTTTTTATTGTGCCAATATTTGCAAACATTATTTAACTTTTTTTTTTTTTTTTTTTTTTTTTTTTTTTTTTTTTTACAGTGGGATCTGGGGACCCTCAGGATTCCATAAAGCATAGCCAGTGGGATCAAGTTTGTTAATTATTTTCGTATAACGGACATCCCCAAGTCTTTTATTCCTTACTGACTGGATTGTCATATAGCCTTATTTAATGCACGCTGATGTAAACCATTCCCTTTAATTTTATTGTCCAAGTTCCATAAAAATCAGTGAACATATCAATAAAAGGCTGTGATGCTAGACTTTTGTAGAGTGCTTCTTAGCTTGTGATATATTCTCACCTTCTCACGGTCACTGTGCATAAGTATTTACACACAGGGACAAATAGGTCCTTCTAAATTCTGCCTGTATTTCCTAAAATTCTTCCAAAACTCTCATCCGTCATATAGGGCTGTATATTCTACCCAGCTTCAGACGCTGTGTTGGAAAAAATGAGAAGGTATCGTCATTTTGTTATCCCACACTTGTGCATGCACATTTACCGGGTCACTGAGTGACCTTACGCTGTCAGTGTACGCGGTGTTTACCTCTCCTGAGTTAACAGCCCTCTCCCACCGCTACACTTTCCTCTAGGGTGAACCATGACCCTTCTAAAACAACCCCATCACTTTATTTCCACCATTAGCCTGTGCATTCGTGCCTGCATCTTGCCCTCCAGAGACCTCAGTCTGCGCCTGACTTCCTCATTAGCCCGCGCTCTGTGCTTGGAAGATGAGCATTTTATACCCAATATCAAACACGTCATGCTCTCTCTAGAGCTTACCGAGCTTATTCAAAGAACACCTCCTGAAAACATTACATCTTTCAGGGCCTAGTTTCAGCTGTTAACTGGGAACGTTCTATCTAATGCTGCTAACAATCTTACAGAAACAAGAAAGATCAGGTTTGATATCCTCGTTAGGGATGAAGTGTGGAAAAATTGTTGTTGCTGAAACTAGCAGAACCCTCCACTGATAATTCTGAGCTTAATCAAGTGATGTACAAGTCTTCTCTGCTTCACAAACACCATCAGAACTCCCAGGATGCACCAGAGAGAGAGAGAGAGAGAGAGAGAATGAAAGATCTCAATCATTCTGAAATAAATGATGGGCTGGTGACAGGACTCATTCTGAAATAAAATAAATAATGGCGGAGCTCTGTGAAAGCCCTCATTCTGAACTAAAAGACGAGCCTGACGGTGGAGCTCTGCAACAGACCATACCACAACGCTGAAAAAAAAAAAAAGGGGGCCTTGTGTTGGAACGCTGCATTAATCATTGTTCACTACTGTATGATGATAGAGCAATGGGTCTAACACTGACCTAGATGGTGGGCCTCATGGTGGAGCTCTGGGACAGCAATAAATGATGGGTCTAATGGTGGGGTTCTGTGACAGCCCTGATTCTGAGTTATGTAATGAGCCTCATGGTGGAGCTCTGTGAGGAGCCTCATTCTAGAATAAACTGTGGGCCTCATGGTGGAGCTCTGTAACAGGCCTGAAGGTGGAGCTTATTTCAGGTCTCATACTGAAATAAATGACGGGCTTCATGGTGGAGTGCAGTCCAAGGCCTTATTCTGAACTAAATGATCAGCCTCATGGTTGAGCTCTGCAATAAACCACATACCACAAGGCTAAATAATGAGCCTGATAGTAGAGCTCTGCATTAGACATCATTCGCTATGACATGATGGCCCAAATGGAGCTACGCTATAGTTCAACACTGAGCAAGATGATGGGCCTCATCACATGGCTAAATGATGGGTCTTATGATGGAGCTCTGAAACAGCACTCATTCTGAAACAGGTTATGGGCCTCATGGTGGAGAGGACCACAGACTTCATTCTGAACTAAATAATGCATCCCGACAAGAGTCCCCAACACTGAGCGACACAGTGGTTCTTACAGTGGAGTTCCACAGCAGGTCTTACCACAAGGCTACATGATAGGCATCAGTGGTGGAGTTCAGCGTTAGACCTCATTCTGAACTAGAGAACAGGCCTCACGGCGGAGCTCTGCAACAGGCTTCATTCTGAAATAAATGATAGGCCTCATGGTGGAGCTCTGTGACGGGCCTCATTCTGAACTGTACAATGGGCATCAGGGTAGAGCTCTCTCACAGGTCTCATTCTCATAATATGCCTCATGGTGGAGCTCTGCATTAGAACTCAGTCTGTATTCTATAATGTTCAGGGTGGAATTCTGTGAATGGCCTCATGGTAGAGCTCCGTGAAAGGACTCATTCTGAGATAAATAAAAGGGCCTCTGAGCTAAACAATACTTCATACAGTGAAGCTCCACAACACACCTTATGATCAAGGCTAAATGATAGGCCTCATGGTGAAGCTCTGCAACAGGCCTCATTCTGAATTACATAATATGCCTCATGGTTGAGCTCTGCATTAGAATTCTGAATTCTATAATGGGTCTCGTGGTGGAGCTCTGTCATAGGCCTAATTCTGAATTACATATAGGCTTCACAGTGAAGCTCTGTTCTGCAAAATCCTAATTCTGAACTATATGATGGGCCTCGTGGTGTAGCTCTGCATTAGAATTCTGAATTCTATAATGGGTCTCGTGGTGGAGCTCTGTCATAGGCCTAATTCTGAATTACATATAGGCTTCATGGTGAAGCTCTGTTCTGCAAAATCCTAATTCTGAACTATATGATGGGCCTCGTGGTGTAGCTCTGCTACAGGCTTCATACTTGGATCTCCACAGTGGGCCTCATTCTGAACTATATGATGGGTTTCATTGTCAATCTCCACCACAAAACACACAAAAACACTAAATAATGAGCCTCGTGGTGAAGCTACACAAAGGGCCTCATACTAAACTATGTGATGGTCCTCATGTAGTTTCTTGATCTCCACCACAAGACACATGGAGACAAAAAAAGGAACACCCAGTGAGCCTTTGCCCTCTCTCTCTCTCTCTCTCTCTCTCTCTCTCACACACACACACACACACACACACACACACACACACACACACACGATTGGCCCACAGGAGTGTGTTAATAGTTCTGTCCAAAAATGTAATCATTAAGTTCTAAATCAATTAAAATTGTTACATATATAACAATAGTTTCATAACTACTTGTGGATATTATAGAGAGAAAGTATGTGTTCCTGTGTGTGTGCGTGTGCATTCATGTATTCAGGTGTTTATGAGGACCCTGTTCAAACACCTACCTTGTGAGCACCAAACATCAAAGATGATTCAGGGACGCCATCCAATCTTTATGAGGACTAAAATGGACTAAATGTCTTCACCATCACCCAGTCTTCACAAAGTGAGTGTTTTTACAGCTTTTTTACAGCTAAAAGAGACAAAATATTTCCTTCTGCTTAACCTACGGCGGTTAAGGTTTGGGTCAGGTTTAGGTGTAGCACAGCAATAATCACCTGCAGTAATCATTAGGTCAAAAAAAAAGAAATCTGTCACATTACTATGAACATTTGGTCCCTGCAAGTACAGTGAGACCTGAATACGTGTGTGTGTGTGTGTGTGTGTGTGTGTGTGTGTGTGTGTGCTGCACTCACAGGTAATGCAGGTCAGCAGTCCTCGTGTACAGAGGTCAGTGTGTCGTCTCCATCTTTCTGAAACACGCTCGCACACAGCGGGTACCACGATCTCCGCAGCAACGAAGAACTGAACGGCAAACGTCACAAACACTCCGAACGAGTAGAGAACCTTCACCAGGAGATTAGACCTGCAACAGAGGATATTTAAACTCAGAACGCTTAATGACCTTGTTCCTCTCGCGAAACATAAAGGTTCTATGTACAACCCTACAACCCTGTGAAAGACCATTCCAAATGGAACTCATTTAAGAAACTAAGGACCTAATTATAAGCTAATTATACAAAGGACCCTTGAGGAACCTTGTTTTTCTAAGAGTGCATGCACATATTAGCATATTAAAACATGTTCATTTGAATATTTATGACCGTGTAAAAGTGTTGTCTTCTAGCCTGAACCCTGAGTTTTGATGTAGAATCGTAACTGTGGCTACCAGGAGTCATGTGGCAGGTTGAGTGTGATGCTTCCTTTGATGTCATCACCGAAGCAGAGGTAGCCAAGCGTTGCCAAGGTAACATAGAGGACAATGACGATGCCCATGGAGACATCAAGAGCGCAGGGGAAGCGCTTCGGCTCACGCATCTGATTCTCTACAGGAAGAACCTGCACACACGCACACATTATATTATTATTGTGTACAGGTAAGCCATATCACATGAGCATGAGTGCTACACTAAGTACCGGCATGGCTGTGATTCGGCACAAGGCCACAGGTAATTCTACTAAACTAAACTGAGCTAAATGATGGGCCTCATGATGGAGCTCCATGACAGGCCTCATAATGAACTAAAAGGTGGGTCTTGTGATGCAGCTCTGTCACAGGTCTTATACTGAGCTAAATGATAGGCCACATGTTGGAGCCCTGTGACAGTCATCATACTGAGCTAGATGATGAGCCTTGTGGTGGAGCTTCACGGTAGAACTTATATTGAGCTAAATAATGGGGCTTGTGGTGGAGCTCCATGATAGGCCTTATATTGAGCTAAATGATGGGCCTATGATGGAGCTCCATGACAGGCCTTACAATGAACTAAATGATGGGCCTACTGGTGGAGCTCTGTGATAGGCCTCATGCTAAGCGAAAATGATGGGCCTCATGGTGGAGCTTCACAACAGGCCCTGTATTGAGCTAAATATTGGGACTCACAATCGGAGACCATTCATTTTCAATGACGTGATCCGTGGCTTTAAAAGTGCTAAGGCCTTTAGCTAATCTAAGCTAATCGGTGCTTGTGCTTTCACCACAGATAGATGGCCGCAATGGCAAAGAGTTGAGCGACTGGCGACTTGCAAATCGCTGTATGTGTGAGTGTACCTTTATACTGAGCTAAGTGATGGGCCTCATGGAGGAGCTCTGTGACAGTCCTCATTCTGAGCTAAACGATGGGCCATGTAGTGGAGCTCCAGGATAAGCATTATAGTGAGATAAATAATGCACCTCATTATAGAGCTCTAAAATAGTCCCTATACAGAGAGGCACCATGAGACTTACAGTGAAGGTCCTCTCTCTCTCTCTCTCTCTCACACACACACACACACACACACACACACACACACACACTTACCACTCCGATTCCTTCAAAGGCAAAGATAGCAGTTCCGAAAAAGAAGGGGAACTTATTCCATGTGGAGACGTATGGGAGCCGCCTGGGGTCACCGACATCCTACACACACACACACACACACGCGCGCGCGCGATGCTGATTATACTTATTTTAATTTATATACTGTACTTTCAAAACATTCAGAAATAGAAACACACAAAAAAAACACACACACACTGCAATGGACACACACACAATCACACACACTTCCACATATTCAAACCTGGGACACACACTCACAGCGAGAATGTAGGTGTAGATGAGTGCGAGGCTGGCGGCCATGGCGAGGTTGGCTGCAGCGCACAGAGGTGCCATGTTGCTCAGCTCCCTGATGAAGGTGAGGAGGATGAGGAAGGGTAGGAGAAGGAGCATGTACACTCGCTGGTCCAGCCCTGTCACCGTGGAAACGACAGGGCCTCCGCCCCCTTCTGAGCTGTTGGAGTAAAACTCTAACACTGCTTCTGAAGATGATGATGTGGAGGAAGAGTTAATGTAGTGACCCTCTACCACCTACACACACACACACACAAATCAGAAGTGCAGATGAACACATATTCAACAAATTGCACTTAATACCTAATGCTGGATTCTGATTGGATGTTTGCCTGTAGCTGTTTGATTGGGTTTTTAATCTGATTGGACGAGAGCGTGCAACCGTTTACTGAGGAATTTATTCTCATGAAATTAGAGCATGAAATTCTAACGTGGATTCTCATTGGACAGCTGTATTTTCTTGTTTAAGACGCCGGATTCTGATTGGATGAGAAAGTATATCCGTCTGCTTTGAGGAGGTGTTTCTTCTGATTGTTCACTGATGATGTGATTAGTCTGATTATTCTGTTTGGAAGAGAGCGTGTACCTGTTTGATGTTCTCCGCCAGGAAGACGAAGTACACGCTGCAGAAGCCCAGCTGGGTCAGAACCAGGAAGAAGTTCACCAACATTCTGGGAGGAAAGAAAACCATGATGGACGCCTTGGATAAATTACACAAAAACAAACGGATTATGGAGAAATCATATATATGATTTTACATCTGAGGAGCGAGGTAGCGGGAAGTAAATTAAATAGGGAAGTTGGCACATACCGCTGCCAGAACTCGGACGTTCGTAGTTAGCTAGCAACCTAACTTTAGCTACGTCAGAATATAGTAGCTACAACAACGAAAGCCATGATGGGAAGTCTTACCTGCCAAAATTGGCACCTCTCCTCAGGCAGTGGGAGGAGCTTGTCTCCATGGCAACGGCTACCGTCTCACTATAACTGAGAGGCGACTTTTTTAACCTGAGACAGAGTGAGAGAGTGAAATGGTGATGATATGTAGCTTTGTGTGTATTACGTGTGTATCACCAAACACACACACACACACACACACACACACACACACACAGTCTCACCTCTCGCTCAGCTGGTGGCTGCAGTTCACCAAGATGTGCATACAATGAACACACACCACTCCCATCAGCACCAAACACACCGGGCCCAACTATAGAGAGAGAGAGAGAGAGAGAGAGAGAGAGAGAGAGAGAGAGAGAAGTGTAACCTGATTAAATAGAGTAAACGAAGACCAAACGCCAGGTATTTTGATTATCAGGACTATTTAAAGATATAATCTGATCTGCCTGTATTAAAAAGTAATCTGACTGGTTGGAATAAATAGAGATTACTAAAACTGATCTCGGATCAGACGGTGCTCTTTATGCTCTTATTGAGTATTAGAGGAAAAGGCTGATCTCAGGTCAGCTCTAATGAACAGCGAGGACAGCCCAGAGACAGACGTCACTCACCAGTATCCCAGCATTCCTCAGTGCCAGCGGCAACCCCAGCAGCCCTGTGCCGATGTTCCCTTTTAACAGATGAAGTAAAGTCTGAGTGAAACTGAGGAAAGAGAGAGAGAGAGAGAGAGAGCGAGAGAGAGAGAGAGAGAGAGGTTTTTAACATTAGAAATAACAGTATTCATACATATTAAACTGACAAATTATTTTTTTTTTTTAAATTTTATGTATAATGTATTCTGGAAAATGCTAGACTAGTGTATTATCGATGAAAATATTCCGATTTTTCTCAGTCCTGCCCTGTAGAGGAGGAAGGGGGAGTCTTCACAGTAGATGAATTTTATCTGCAGAAGTTCTTCAGATGGAGAAATACGAGAGTACAGTCAGAGTTCTGTTTCGCAACTTGTCTCTCTTCCTGCCTAACTGAATGTGTCATGTGCCTAAACAATACGTAGCAGGTTTTTAGGTCATTTATGCGATAACATGTTCAGAGAGGCTTAGCTCATTGTATGACATTGTCGCACTTATCTTATGGGGTGATAAATCATGGTCAGAACACTCTGGTACAGAATGCACTCATAAATAATGAGATACAGCATAAAGAGAATAAAACAGATGATAAGCATAACAGAAAGTAAAGGAAAATCAAATAATTCCACAGTATCATATAGTGTAGAGTTTATAGTACATAGTACGTACTGTGTAGTGTATTGTGCATAGTGTACAGTATATAGTACAGTGTGTAGTGTATAGTGTAGAGTATATAGTACATAATGTGTTGTGTATAGTATATAGTGCATAGTCTAGTGTAGAATACTGCATATTGCATAGTGTATCGTGTACAGTGCATAGTATACAGTGTGTAGTGTGTACTGTATAGTGCAGAGTTTATAGTACGTAGTGTATAGTACAGAATATATAGTGCATGGTGTGTCTAATGTATAGTTCGTAGTGTTTAGTGTACATTATATAGCGCATAGAGTGCCTAATGTATAGTGTGTAGTGTATAGTACATAGTGTATAATGTGTACTGCGTAGTGTATAGTGTAGAGTATATAGTACATAGTGTGTAGTGTATAGTATATAGTGCATAGAGTGTGTAGTGTGTAGTATAGAGTATAATGTGTACTGCGTAGTGTATAGTGTAGAGTATATAGTACATAGTGTGTAGTGTATAGTGCAAAATGCGTAGTGTATAGTGTAGAGTATTTAGTACAGTGTGTTGTGTATAGTATATAGTGTGTAGTGTATAGTATATAGTGCATAGAGTGTGTAGTGTGTAGTATAGAGTGCATAGAGTGTGTAGTATAGAGTATAATGTGTACTGCGTAGTGTATAGTGTAGAGTATATAGTACATAGTGTGTAGTGTATAGTATATAGTGCATAGAGTGTGTAGTGTGTAGTATAGAGTGCATAGAGTGTGTAGTGTGTAGTATAGAGTATAATGTGTACTGCGTAGTGTATAGTGTAGAGTATATAGTACATAGTGTGTAGTGTATAGTGCAAAATGCGTAGTGTATAGTGTAGAGTATTTAGTACAGTGTGTTGTGTATAGTATATAGTGTGTAGTGTATAGCGTAGAGTATATAGTACATAGTGTGTAGTGTATATTATATAGCATGTTGTCTGTAGTGTAAATTATTGCATAGTGTATAGTGTATAATGTACAGTGCATAGTATACAGTGTGTAGTGTGTACTGTATAGTATATAGTGCATAGTGTGTAGTGTGCCCTGTATATTCAAGTTGTTTACAGGGTATAGTGCGTAGGGTACAGTGTGTAACGGGTAGGGTATAGTATAGAGTACATACTGTGTAGTTCATAGTGTACTGTAAAGTATGCAGTGTAATACACTGTATATAGGGTACAGTGTGTACTGTAGTATAGTGTATAGTGCGCAGTCTTCAGTGCACAGAGAGTGTTATATAGTGTATAGTGTATAGTATAGTGTGTAGTGTAAAGCATATAATTTGCAGTGTACTGTGTGTAGTGTGTAATGTATAGTGGGCCTTGTACAGTGTATAGTGTACAGTGGATAGTATGTAGTGTATAGTGTATAGTGCATAGTATAGTGTGTAGTGTAAAGCATATAATTTGCAGTGTATTGTGTGTAGTGTGTAATGTGTAATGTATAGTGGGCCTTGTAAAGTGTATAGTGTATAATGTATAGTATAGTGTGTAGCGTAAAGCATATAATTTGCAGTGTATTGTGTGTAGTGTGTAATGTATAGTGGGCCTTGTACAGTGTACAGTATAGTGTGTAGTGTAAAGCATATAATTTGCAGTGTATTGTGTGTAGTGTGTAATGTGTAATGTATAGTGGGCCGTGTATAGTGTATAATGTATAGTATAGTGTGTAGCGTAAAGCATATAATTTGCAGTGTATTGTGTGTAGTGTGTAATGTATAGTGGGCCTTGTACAGTGTATAGTGTACAGTGGATAGTATGTAGTGTATAGTGTATAGTGTATAGTATAGTGTGTAGTGTAAAGCATATAATTTGCAGTGTATTGTGTGTAGTGTGTAATGTGTAATGTGTAATGTATAGTGGGCCTTGTAAAGTGTATAGTGTATAATGTATAGTATAGTGTGTAGCGTAAAGCATATAATTTGCAGTGTATTGTGTGTAGTGTGTAATGTATAGTGGGCCTTGTACAGTGTATAGTGCACAGTGTACAGTATAGTGTGTTGTGTGAGCGTCCGAATTCAGACTCACGTGATGCCGTGTGACTGTTGCTCACTGGCGCTCTCCTCGTCCGAGTTCTCTTCTCCTCCCACCTCCTCCATCAGCGGGGTCATCATCTCCATATCTGCTTAGGGTCAAAGGGCAGGTGGTTGAGTAGTGTGTGTATACACTCATATACTCTACATAAACATATAAAACATGGCTCCAACTAATGTCTCGCTAATTTCCTCTGCGAGTGTTTGGTAAATGAACACAGCCCGAGGGCTCAAACAGTAAGCTGAAACAGTTCCTCACAGAGCGAGTGCTGCAGAACCCAAAACACTCCCTGCGCCCTTCACACACTGAATAAGTCAACAAGATGAGGGCAAAACACACACTTCTGAGTCAGCATCATTCATAGGGAGAGTGCGCTTCTCTGAATTACGTACACGACACACGGCGCCTGTGTCAGATTACACACACGACATGTTGAAGTCGGCTTCATTAAATGTCCCTACTACAAACAGATGTGATCTCTCCTATGAAGTGTGCACTACAGTGCATTAACAGCTGTATCTTTCCCTACAGAGGGTGCGCTTTGCTACATGAAGTCCACTGTGGTCAAGAAGTATAATAGGGCACTTGAAAGAGTGATAAGGATAGGGCACTTTGCTCTCCTGGAGTGCACTACTATACATAAACAATGCTGTGTTTTGCAATATGCTTGGAGCAAGTGCATTACTCTGTGCCCTTTTGAGTGCCCTAGATTAAGGGAATTTCCTTTATACAGACCTTTCACTATAAATAAATAAATAAATAAACAAACAAACAAAAGGTACAGAAACAGTCTACATAGTGCACACTTCAGAGAGTGACAAAGATTTACCTAGTTGCTGCTCCATCTTCATTCGTCAACAGTGATAGTGGGCGTGGCCTCAGCACGTCGCGCGCTGTGATGTATCTACATGTATTTGAACATTAAACAAACACACACACACACACACACACACACACACACACGGCTGTATGAGTGTCACAGTAGCTCAACAAACGAAGAGCGAAAACAGACGCACTCACGCCTTACCGCGAGCGCGCGACAATCACAGCCGTCCAGCTCGCGCTGACGTGGAAGCTTCATCGGTTGTGTCGCCTGGGCGTGGCCTGAAAGGTGCGCGTGCCACGCCCAACCCCGCTATTAAAAAAAATATAAGTTCTGATCTTGGTGTGAAATGATTTTTTTTTTTTTGTAAGATGTTTTTTTTTTTCCCTTTTCAAAATCCACAGTGCGCTCGTGCGCCGTTCCGCCTCGCGCACATCATCGCCGACGGAATCTGCTGTAAACGTCACCGGCATTCCACAGGGACGGGAGCGCCTCTTAAAGGAGCCGCGCGCCACGACACGGCGAACGCATGCAACGTGTTTGCGTATTCAACCGCCTTTGCATGCATGCAAACTGTCCTTTCATAAATCCGCAGTGTGTCGGTTACATGCAAAGTAATTTCAGCGTCGAGCTGCATGCAAAATAACCTTTAACGCTGCATTGCTTCTCGTGCGTGATGAAAAGCGGTGCAATGTTAAAGCAAAATAACCTTTAACGCTGCATTGCTTCTCGTGCATGATTAAAATAACGTTTAACATCAGTGCACTGTATGCAAACTATCCTTCCACAGAACCGCACTGTGTCTGATACACGCAATGTATTTCAACATCATGTACAAAATATTAGCAATGCATTGCAGCATAAATGCGTTCATTTCAAATTCAAGTTCAAGTTCAAGTTCAAGTTGAGCTTTATTGTCATTCTGCTACATGACATATAGTCGAACGAAATGTCGTGTCTCACAGGACCACGGTGCTACATACAAGTTAGACATAAATACGAACATAGAGGTATAAGAAAAACAATTTGGTTGACTATACAAAATTTACTGTACAAAACTTTACAAAAAAACTTTACATACATACTGTAAATGTGCAAATGAGATATTTGTACATGAAGTTGTGCAAACAGACTGTCAGTTTTCCATGGGTAGGGGAGGGGGTGAGGTGTACATGGTTTCAGGAGGTAGGGTTGTAGTAGAGGGCTCTCACAGCCTGGGGGGAAAAGCTGTTGAGCAATCTGACTGAGCAAGCTTTGATACTCTGGTACCTTCTGCCAGATGGCAGGAGCTGGAAGAGATTGTGGGAGGGATGGGTAGGGTCCTTCCCGATGCTGGTAGCCTTGCTGGAGCAACGTGCCAGGAAAATGTCCAGGATGGAGGGGAGAGGGGCTCCGATGATCTTTGCAGCTGTGTTCACTGTCCGCTGTAGGGTCTTGCGGTCAGCAGCACTGCAATTTCCATAGCAGACAGTGATGCAGCTGGTCAGCACACTCTCAGTGGTGCCGCTGTAGAAAGTGGTGAGGATGGGTGGAAGGAGACTTGCTCTTTTCAGCCGGCGGAGAAAGTGGAGGCGCTGTTGGGCCTTCTTGTTTAGTGACGTGATGTTGGTGGTCCAGGTGAGATCCTCTGTAATGTGCACTCCCAGGAATTTCGTGCTGCTGACTCTCTCCACGGCCGAGCCGTCGATGGTCAGTGGGGGGTGGTCAACAGATTTTCTCCTGAAGTCCATCACAACCTCCTTTGTCTTACTCACGTTGAGGGACAGGTTGTTGACACCGCACCATTCGGCCAACTGTGCCACTTCCTCTCTGTAGTGTGTTTCATCGTTGTTTCTGATGAGGCCTACCACAGTTGTGTCATCAGCAAACTTGATGATGTGGTTGGAGCTGAACTTGGCAGTGCAGTCGTGAGTCAGCAGTGTGAAGAGCAGCGGGCTGAGCACACAGCCCTGTGGGGCACCTGTGCTCAGTGTGGTAGTGCTGGAGGTGTTTGGGCCGACACGGACTGACTGAGGTCTTTCAGTTAAAAAGTCCAGGATCCAATTACAGAGGGGTAGGTTGAGGCCCAGCAAGTTTAGTTTGTTGACAAGCTGCTGAGGGATTATTGTGTTGAATGCTGAGCTGAAATCGATGAACAGCATTCTAACATAAGAGTCTTTCTGTTCCAGGTGAGTAAGAGCTAGGTGGAGAGTGGAGGATACTGCATCGTCCGTGGAACGGTTTGGAAGGTATGCAAACTGGAATGGGTCCAGCGTGTTTGGGAGACTGGACTTGATGTGATGCATGACTAACCTCTCAAAGCACTTCATCATGATTGGGGTCAGTGCTATGGGACGATAGTCATTCAGGCAGGACACAGGTGACTTCTTTGGTACTGGAATTATGGTGGTTGATTTGAGACATGTATTGATGCCGTGTGACTGTTGCTCACTGGCGCTCTCCTCGTCCGAGTTCTCTTCTCCTCCCACCTCCTCCATCAGCGGGGTCATCATCTCCATATCTGCTTAGGGTCAAAGGGCAGGTGGTTGAGTAGTGTGTGTATACACTCATATACTCTACATAAAACATATAAAACATGGCTCCAACTAATGTCTCGCTAATTTCCTCTGCGAGTGTTTGGTAAATGAACACAGCCCGAGGGCTCAAACAGTAAGCTGAAACAGTTCCTCACAGAGCGAGTGCTGCAGAACCCAAAACACTCCCTGCGCCCTTCACACACTGAATAAGTCAACAAGATGAGGGCAAAACACACACTTCTGAGTCAGCATCATTCACAGGGAGAGTGCGCTTCTCTGAATTACGTACACGACACACGGCGCCTGTGTCAGATTACACACACGACATGTTGAAGTCGGCTTCATTAAATGTCCCTACTACAAACAGATGTGATCTCTCCTATGAAGTGTGCACTACAGTGCATAAACAGCTGTATCTTTCCCTACAGAGGGTGCGTTTTGCTACATGAAGTCCACTGTGGTCATGTGGGGACGACTGCCTGGCTCAGTGAGGTGTCACACTGTTTCGTTGCATGCAAATTATTTATGCATTCAATATATCTCACATCATTGTCTTATATGCTGTTTTTTTTTTCTTTTAACTCCTGTTGAATTTTGAATCTGATTGGTCAAAGTGTGTTGATTCATTTTCTCTAACAGCAGTTCTGACAGTAAGGTATGTTCATATCAACGTGCTGGTTATCGCGAGTACGTTACCGTTTCTATAGTAACAGCTCATTCACAGAGAGTTGTATAGCAGATGTTCGACATAATCTAAGTTATAATCTAAATTATACGTACTGTTATTTATGCAAAGAAAGATATTTGAATGGTGATGTTTTCTGTAAGGAGAGGTTTGTTTAACATTTATGGAAGGTGTCTCCAGTGTCAGAACTGTGTAACGGTCAGGGGAAAGTCTTCAGGACTGGAGGTTACATTTTGCGGTTTCTCTGTAACATGACAAGCTGCGTTATTTTTGTCTTATCAACGTCGAGAGAGAGAGAGAGAGAGAGAGAGAGAGACACTGGTGAGGGAAGACTGTTTATAGCTCCTATAACATAAGTAAGTAAAAAAATATATATATATATATAAAAATATATATATAAAGTTTAGTCATAAAGCTTTTAAAGGAAAAAAAATCAAATGGGTATCGATATGGGCCGATAGTCAAGGTTTCAGTATCATTTCTGGAAAATAAAAAGTGATATTGTGCCATCTGTAAACTTTCTACATTGCTAACAAAGTCTGAAAAGGTGTAGTGGTTGCGAGTGAGCAGGGAAAAGGAAGAAAAGGAAATCGGTTATGTACTGATTAAGAACAGCCCAAACAAGTCAAATTTCGTAGACTGTACAAATTTATATATTGAGGCCTTTTTTTGAATAGTAAAATATAATTTCAGACAAATTAAGACCTCGGATTCGTACAAACAGAAACGAAAACAGAAAATCACAATTAATTCACACAGAAAATTCAGTCACTTTATCATAATTTTTAATAGATTCCTAAGGCACATTGCTAACAGAAGGCCAGCTGAACAATCTTACAGGTACTGTGTGTGTGTTTGTGTGTAGGTGTGTGTGTAGGTGTGTGTGTAGGTGTTGCTGGCTGCTGTGAACATTTATATACACACACTGTCATGGGCGCACATCCGTACACACATCTGATCAAGGCACACTGATTTCTTGGTTCTAAGGTCCACTTATGTGCAGAAATAAAATACAAATGCTTTATGAAAACAACATGAGAATGCGAAAATAATCGTTTTTATGATGCATCACAATATTTTAGATGCACAGTAGCACTGAGCGAGACATCATCACTCCCCATTTGATGCTGAAAATATCAAACTGTGATAAAAATGTTACGCTATTATCGTTATGAAAATCAAATTATCGTCACACGTGTACTTGGGAGCGCACGCTAGTTTGCTGACGTGATGATGCGCAGATGACGCCACAATGACATCCCACGTGCTGCATGTTTGTTAACTGGTTACCCTACGTGGACACTAGTAACTGAAACAAGTGACAGGCGACCGTCTGTTTGTTTTTTTTACATACGTGCGAAACACGGAACTGCGATTTCGGCGACAAGCAACAAAGCGACGTTTGAAACGAGATTTTCTTAATTTTGCGCAAATTATTTCCGACTCTTGAAAGCGACAAATCCAAAAACTGGCTCGAGTGATTCCTCGGATCAGTACTATGACGCGTGTGGTCAGACGTTTCTTCAGTTCACTGCTCACAACTTTAATTCCTATGTGCAATTCGTTCACAGTTACTATCTGACGCAAAAAATTATAACTGTTGTTTCGTCTTGTAGCTAGTATGTAGCTAGTACGGTTAGGTTCCTTTGCTAATTTAAGAACAAAGTAAATCAATCAATCAATTTTCACACTGATTAGTGTGTTATTTAATTTGTGTTTAGCTACCTAGCTTTAGAAGGGGTACATAAATAGCTACTACTTTTTCGAAGAAATAATTTTTTACAGGCCACGCCCACAAGCAGCAAACTACAAGCGACTTGCGTAGGGTAGTAAGATAGTGGTGTAGGGGAAAAATTGGTATTTTTTATGCTCTTAATATTCTGCTTTTCATACATTTCTGGCAAGTTGGAATAGTTAGCTGCTGAATGCTGCTAAAACAAAAGGAAAGCACGTAAATCGCAGGAGAAAAGTTGCTTAAAGCAAAGTCTTGAGTGTGGAGTGTTTAGAGATATAATAAATTAGCCCAACAGGGGGCGCTGTCTCTCAACACTGATGGTTTTTAAAATCACATTACACTCAAGATGGCTGAAAGGAGAACGTTAATTTATAAAAATAAAAATAAATTTTTTTAAAGTGTTCCGTCGATGCTTTTTACAATTAGCCAACGCGTTACACGTGAGTGTCGTTGAGGCGTAAATCATGCGTGCGCATGTGTGTGTGTGTGTGTGAGACAGTGCTTGGAGAGTTAGCATTAGCCTGTCTCTTAAACACATTGGCCTGCTGGTCTTATCTAGTGCAACAAATGTCATAAAAACATCCTCCTCATCATTAGCACATTTCATCCAGACTTCACTTATACACCATAACATTCAACACAATACTGTTGTCATGGGCACTTCAAATATTAATATGATTATTTTTAAATGAATCCGATGCAGTATCGCGTAAAAGTGGTGTTTACTTCAGAACAAGAACGTTTTTGGGATAAAAAAAACGTGTGTGTGTGTGTGAACACTGCAACAGAAAGTACCCAGAGAGTTTCCCTAAAGCTCAGAAATTAGCTCCAATGCTAACATAACACACTCCACACACAGACTGTGTCCCAAACGCTGGTGTATGAATTTCTTCAAAGAAATAACATGTGATTTGAGACGGTGTTCCAAAATACTGCCCTGTTAATGCTAACCAGAAACTTTCAGTGAATTAGCGTATGAGATTAGCGCTCGACATGAAACACCACCCTGAGGTAAATACTGACAGACGACACGAGGAAGCTGAACTTTGTGTTACAGATTGTAAATCTGTATGTAAATGATAATAAAGCTAAATTTGTTATAGATAATAACAAATATAGGGAACAAAGCTAACTTTATATTAATGATGATAAAGATAACTTTATGTTACAGAAAATAACACTAACTTTGTTATAGATAATAAAGCTAGCTTTATGTTATAGATTATAAAGCTAACTTTACAGAGAAGAAAAGCTATGTTAAAGATAATAAAGCTAACTATATTACAGATAATAAAGCTAGCTTTAAGTTACAGAGAAAAAAAGCTAACTATGTTAATGATAATAAAGCTAACGACATTACAGACAATAAAGCTAACGACATTACAGACAATAAAGCTAACTTTGTTACAAAATAATACAGCTAACTTTATGTTGGAAAACTAGTGGACGAACTAGCGTTTGGGCCACAGACATAAATTAGGAGTGGGTTAAATTAGGGAAATAACTTATTGGTTGTAGCTTGGCATTTAAATAAAAAAATAAAACATTTTCAGCCATGTCTGAATTGTAAATGCTGTTGACGGTTTTTCACAGAAAGAACTTGTGTGTTTTTGGCATCTCCTTGAACTGACTGCGAGTTTGTAAGTGTATGATTAATACTATGTTTGTGTGTGTGTGTGTGTGTGTGTGTGTGTGTGTGTGTGTGTGTGTGTGTATACGCATGCTTCGGTTCAGTCCTGATGTTTGGAACCTTCCTCACAGTTCCTGATTCAATTCCTGAATCCTGGTTGCTTTGGCATGAAACTGAAACCCTGTAAACACAGTACGGAGCCAACATGGCCGCCACAGGCATTAGGTTCAAGTTCTGACAGAGCCAAAATGGCCTCCTGTTTCACCTAGTCGCATGGAGGCTGGAGGAAATGGTCCTACTTGTTTAGAGTTTGTTGAAATGGGGTTTGAGGGAGGAATGGAAGCAGGGGTCGTGTTCCAACACCGTTTTCAGTGTGCCCTCGTCGCCTTCCCCAGCACTAGGAGGGGAACATACTCGGCCTCTGCAGCAAGAGCAATGTAGCTGAAAGTTATTTCCTTTGGAGAATTATATGCTATTAAATATTAACTGTGTGTTCCAATCATGTTTTTAATGCACCCTTGTCGACTCTCAATCCATTTCACTTTAACTATAGGTGTCATAATTTCAAGGAATAGGGCACTTAAGCCCAAATGTTTTGCTATATGCCTTGGGAATTGACATCGCACTGCACCGTGGTGCATTATGGGATTGATGTGCCATATTAGCCACATTAGGTACTTCAGCATGGTAACTAGTACCTAGTTAGTGTGTTAACGTTGATGCTGACAGAAACGAGGGGAAGTGGATGAGGTCGAGGAGAATAGGGACGGCTACTGGACGGCTCCGGGTCGCGTGGCGACGTAGACAAATAGGACGATGAGGAGGATGAGGACGGCGAGCGTGGGCAGGACGACGGTGGCCACCTGCTCGCGCGCCTCCTGCATCGCCTGCTTCCGCTCCTTCTTATCCTTCCACGACTCCTTCTTCGGCTTGCCCTTCAGCTGACGCATGGCATCTGCAAGTCCTCGCGCACACACTCACACTCTCACACACACACGCCGAGTCGTTTACAGCTGCAGATAAATTGCACGATCCGGGTCGTTAACCTGCAGGAAGCACATAAAGGGAAAAAAAAAAAAAAAAAAAGAAACAAAGAAAAACAGCATGAAACAACATGTAGGTCTCTATGATAATGCATTACGAATAATATTTGCATAAAATTGGCATATTTATGCATATTCAACGGGCTGATTTAGGAGAATTAGTGTTTCCCTCTTGCACTTACATCCCTTCTAGAAATTTCCTGTAGTCATGGCAACCTTGCAAAGATCAGCAATGTTAACACACACACACACACACACACACACACACACACACACACACAGTGGTCAAAGCCCACTTCCACACCACCCATCCCAGGAATTAGGAAGTTGGTGGGAAACAGGAAGTGGGTGTAAAATGCGAGTTCCTCAGGATATGTGTACATAATAGCTTAAAAGTTTTTTTTAATGCCCAATTTATTGCTGTCGTAACAGTGTAGAGAGCTGAATCTCAATTTCAAATTCTAAGTGCCCTACATAGGGTGTAGGAGCCATTATTTCATACACTATGTAGTGCTTTTTTATATATATATATATATATATATATATATATATATATAGGGAGTATACATCAGGATTATAAATTGCTCTAAACCATCACAAGCCATTATCCCACAGCGCTGTTTAACTCTCACTGGTCACAAGCTGTTGATTCATTTTCTATAACAGCAGCTCTGACACTAGTGCAGCTGCAAATCGCGCGTTCGTATTAACGTGCTCATTCTAATACGCTATCGTTTCTATAGTAACAGCTCGTTCACGGGGCGGCCATGGTACGGCAGCCGCTTCGCATAACCTACGGCTAATAATGAACGGATTAAAAGTTAACAAATAAAAATGTATCATCGCTGATATGGTTACGGTTTCCGTAAAGGAGATGTCTGTTTGACGGTTCTGGAAGGAGTCTCCAGTGTCAGTAAGTTTTCCACCGCAGGAAAGTCTTCAGGACAGAAGAGTTTATGCTTTTCGGTTTCTTGGGAACATAACAAGCTGCATGTTTTGTTTGTTTTTTTTTTTTTTTTTTTTGTATTAGCTTCTAGAGAGAGGGGAAAAAAAGAGGTGAAGGAAAAACTGTCTGACAAGAACTTGTTTCGTAGAACATTAAATGTTACTATAAACAGATAAAAAGTGTGAAGTGTTGTTCATTAATCATTGGCAAGTGGTTTAAGAGGAATAAAAACACGCTGTGTCGTGCTGCTACAGGAAAATAATCAACAAACAAGGTAATGTGATGAAGCGAAGTTATCATTACCACTTTGACGTTGGTTATTTTGCCGTAGCAGCATGACACGGAGTGTTTTATTCCTCTTAAACCACTGCAACTTGCTAATGATTACAAGGCTACAGGAAAATAATCAGCTCCAAGGTGGGAACAATAACTTCACTTCATCACATCAGCCTGTTGTTGATTATTTTCCTGCAGCAGCACGACACAGAGTGTTTTATTCCTTACTTATGATATACCTTATATAGTGTATTATTATTATTATTATTATTATTATTATTATGCTTTGGTTTCAGTTCAACTAAAGCAACCAAAACAAGCACGTATTGTTAAAAGGTTGGGCCTAACTGCGCATGCGCACCGCGCTCTCAGCATGTGGTGGAGTTATTCTCGTCTACGGCAATGCACGAGGGACAAAAAGCACCGAGAGTTTCGCAAACTTGGTTTGAACAGCGTTGTAGAAACTCCTTCAGTAACACTGTTAGCGCCTGTAAAAGGCGTGCTGGAGTCAGGGTTTTCGGTTTAGACGCTAAGCAGGAGACTTCAGCACATTTTTTAACTTTTAACTTAAAGTAAACACGTTAACTGTAAAGTAAACACAGTAAAAACAGTAAAAAAAAAAAAAAAAAAAGTCGTTGTTTTAGGAAATACAAACACTGAACTAGTTATCTGAGCACCCGGAATGATTCTAACCAACAGCACAAACCCGAATCTGTTCCTCTAAAGACCGCGCGTTAAAAATAACCCGAGTTTCTGCTGCGCGTCTCTAATCCTGTCCGGAATGAGCGCGTGCTCCCTGCACAAGGCCACTCGGTAGTGAGGGAAGCAGTGAAGTGTTCACGCGCGCTGTGTGTAACACCGGGAGCTGTTTAGGATGCAGCCCTGTCTCCACTGCAGCACCGCGGGCATGACGCGATCTCCACACTCCGCTACACGTCGCGCACGAGCTGTCCGGTTTACAGCACGCGGACCGACTGACTGACTGACTGACAACTTCCAGCGAGGCGCGCGCGCGCGCGCACTTTCGGTTCTTTCGCTTACCTCGCGAGTCTTTAGCAGCCGCCGGATATCTAACGCCACTCACGCGCGGCTGGATTTCTTTCTTTTTTTTTTTCTTTCCTTCGTGTGTGTGTGTGTGTGTGTGTGCGCGAGTGTGCGCGCTTGGACGGCCGGTAGTGCAAGTTCTTCAGTCGGTAATGAAAGTGTCGGCTTCCGCTCGAGCGTGTGTTTCTGCGGGGCTCGTGCGCCGCTTTCACCGGGATTACGTGGCAGCAGACGGGCGGTATCGGCTCGAGCGCCGCGGAGAGGCGGAGCGAGGAAGAGTCGGGAACAACGACGCGCGAGCGCGCACTCCCGTCAACTAATAATAACAATAATAGTAACAACAACATCAACAATAATAACAACAACAATAATAAATACAATAATAATAGTAGTAGTAGAAATAACAACAATAATAATAACAATAACAACAACAATAATAATAGAGAATGCTTTATATTATATTATACTATTAAAAACAACAACAATAATAACAATAATAGTATTAGTAGAAATAAGAACAATAATAACAATAATAATAATAATAATAATAATAATAGAGAATGCTTTCTATAATATATAAACCACGGTATTAAAAACAATAGTACATCTGATTCCACAGCTCTATTGAATTCTCGAATCTGATTGGTCAGAAGGCGTTGATTAATTTTCCAGCATAGCATCAGCTCTGACAAGTTTAATGCGCTGGTTCTAACTCCTTCTCGTTTCTATAGTAACCACTGGTACGGCGCTCCACGTAAACACGGCGTTTATTTCACGTGTACGGAAAAGGAGTCTCCAGTGTCAGCGCTATAACTTTGAAGGAAACGATTTTACGCTTTGCTGTTAGAGGAAAATAATCAAGCGTACGGTGGTGAGAGTGACTCCGCTTCACAGTGGGTCGCGTCACACCACCCTGTCTTGGATTACTTCCCCAAAACCGCACAACCCCAAGTGATTTATTCCTTATTAGAGATAATAAACCGAACTCAGGAATCCGGTTCTGTAGAAGACAAATCGGTTCCTTAACGCAGGAAGTCATGAGAAGTGACGATTCGAAATAGTTCTAAATTGTTTATTTATGGTCTAGACACACTGAAGCATCTCTATTAAAGATAAGACTAAAATAGTAAGAGTAGGAACCGTTAGCTGCGAAGTGCTAGCTGCTTAGCGCTGACTGATCACACATCAGCGTGAATGAAAACAATTCGTGAATGGAAAGATACACTTACACACGTGATACACTTATCGTTAAAGCGCTTGCATTTGTAAGTCTGACTAGCTAATGAATGAGGCTAATCACGTAGCTAGCTAACGCATCGTTCTCGCAGGTCAAGAATATATATTTACGATAGCACAGACAGTACTTAAAGGCGTTATAAATTACAACGAGCTCGGCTAGCTAACGACTGCTAATTTCTAACTTGACCCTAATGGAGTATTATTGTTATTATTATTATTATTATTATTATTATTATTATTCGGCTTTTAACGTGAAAAAAATACACTCATGATGATTGGCTACAAAAGTGTCATATAGA
>CM040988.1:2202514-2210014 GCA_022985145.1 Pangasius djambal | reverse complement strand
CAGTTTGATTGTCATCGTTGTGTCCCCTGTCACCGTGTAACTTCTTGGCCTGTCTCCCTGTGTCTTGTCACTGCGTTGTCCTGAGTCTTCTCACCAGGTTACCCTGCGTCTTGTTACTACACTGCCTTGTTACCGTGACGCTCGGTTGGGTGTCACCATGTCGCCTTGTTACCATATAATTTGTCACACTGTCGCTTGTTTGGTTGCAAACATGTGGCCCTTGTTTTCCTGCTGCTCGGATGGTTGTCAGCATGTTGTTTTGTTACCATGTCACACTGTTGCTTGGTTGGTTGTCAATAGGTCAACCTGTTACAGTGTCATTTGTTTCCCTGCTGCTCGGATGGTTGTCAGCATGTCACCCTGTTACCACATTGTTTGTCACACTGTTGCTTGGTTGGTTGTCAATAGGTCACCCTGTTACAATGTCATTTGTTTCCCTGCCGCTCGGTTGGTTGTCAGGATGTCGCTTTGTTACCATGTTGTTTGTTACACTGTTGCTTGGTTGTTCGTCAGTAGGTCACCCTGAATCAGTGTCATTTGTTTCCCTGCCTCTCAGATGGTTGTCAGCATGTCGCTATGTTACCATGTTGTTTGTCACCCTGACACTCAGGTGGTTGTCACCATGTCACTCTGTTACCATGTCTTGTTCTTGTCACCATTTCACCCTTTTACTATGTTGTTTGTTGTCATGTTACCCTGTTACTGAGTCATTTACAATCCTTTTCACATGGTCCATTGTCACCACGTCACCCTGTCAACAGTCGCTACTGTAATCTCAGCTCATAAATCGCAGGTTTATGAATGTAACAAGCGTTACCTTCAGACTGGCCTGCAGTTGCGCTTTCTCCTCAGTGAGAGAGCGAAGAGCTGAACTCAGATCAGAGCACTGAGCCTCTAACTGATCATTCAGTGCCTGAAAAGGAGAGAAAGAGGGAGGGGGTGGGGCAAAACTTCTCTGAGTCTTTTACAGTGTGTGTGTGTGTGTGTGTGTGTGTGTGTGTGTGTGTGTGTGTGTGTGTGTGTGTGTTTATACCTGAACTTTATCTGTAGCTGCTTTCAGTTCTTCTCTGCCCCTGAGGAGTGTACGGTTCTCCTGCTGCTGCTTCTGCAGAGTTATCTTCACACTCTATACACACACACACACACACACACACACACACACATGATGTTATATTTATAAACACACAGCATATATTCAGTCCACTCTATCAGTCTTACCTTTAACTCTGCGCACAGATCTGATTCAAGAATGTCCTTCTCCTCTGACCAGCAAACACACACACACACACACACACACACACAATTTCATTTCAAAGACTACACACTTACAAAAGACTTCATTTCCCATAATCCTGTGCTGCTCACCTAACTGCTGCCTCAGCTGCTGACACTCTTCCTGCAAGCTCTGTATAAGCTCTCCCTTCTCCTCTAGCTCCGCCCTCACCTCCTGTCCGTCAACATTTAGGGCGTGGCAGTCGGCTTGAAGAAGCTTCACCTAGAGATGGTCACTGAAGTCACTTTTAAAAATATAAATAAAAAGATAATGACAGACAGACAGACAGACAGACGGACGGACAGATAGATTTTCCAAATCTTTCCCTGACCTCTTCTTTCTCCCTCTCCACCTCTCCTTCCATCTCCTTCACTCTCTGCAGCTGGGCATCGAGCGATCGCTCAGCCTCCAGACGGGCCGCTGTCTCCCGCACCAGCTCCTCCTTCATCTGCGGAAAGGTTAGGGGTCAGAGGTGGAAGGCTGGGTGCCACTGAACTGGCTGTAACTTCAGTAGCCTCGACAATGACCTCTGACCTGATGGAGTTTTCGGCTCAACTGAACTTTGACCTTCTTTAGCTCATCCGCTGCTATAGCGACATCCATCTGGAGAACAAATGTCGAAAAAACGTGTTACAATAATCCAGAACTGACAGGCTAGAATTTGGACTCTGGAGTTTTGCAGGTACATCAGCGTCTTTAGAGGGAAAAAAAAAGTACTCTGAAATAAACACACTTGACAGGATACACTTTCGGTACTTTAGAGGTTCTCTAGAAAAGGAGTAATATATTGCATAACCTAGAAGAAGCACCCTTCAGCGGATATCTATTCTAGACTTATATTATTATATAGCTCTAATCTAGAAGAAGCATACTTTAGAGGAACTGTACTCTAATATCAGCAAGGATATATACTCTAGAGGTGTTGTGTTTTAAAGATTTAGTATACAAGATAAGTAGCATGCCGCACAAAAGTATTCTAGACAGGTATGTGATGTGGTCTAGAGCAGGTAAACTGCACAGAAGAACTCTAGAAGAAGCAGAGTTTGGGAAATGTACACTAAAATGAGCAGGGCGTGTTCTCTAGAATAGTGTATACGTTTATTATACACGACCGATGATCTAGATGAAGAAGCTTTTAGAGGATATATACTCTAGAGACGTTGTATTATGTAGACGATATACTCTAGAAGATCTGAACTGCGTAGTGCTAATGAGACGGCTGTATCCTATAGATGTAGAAGAACTCTAGGAGAACACCATAGAAGAAATGTACTCTAGGAGTCTGCTGTATGAAAGTGCTCTAGAAGAAGGATCTAGACTATGAACTAGAATTGTATTATTAAAAAAAGATGTGGTTTTTGTTTATTTTGGAGAACCTGTACTGGTACCTGTTTTATTCTAGAGTTGTTGTATTTTCTAGAAGATCCTTAGTATGTAGTGGTAATCTAGCAGAAGCACATTTTAGAGGAAATCTACTCGAATATAAACTCACTTTACCGGACATATATACTCTAGAATTACTGAATTGTCTAGAAGAAGCACTCTTTAGTGAAAATGGAGTTTGTTCTGTAAAAGATGAGCTGCGCTAGAAGAGATGTAGTACATTGAAGAATATAGAAGAGATGCACTCCAGAAGTAGCTACAGGAAAGTACTCTAGAAGATGCGTCTTTTGTAGGAAATGTACGACAATTAAATTATACCAAAAAAAAAAAAAGGTGTACTCTAGAAGTAGTAGGTGATGGTATTCTAGAAGCACACTTAAGAGAAATTGCTGTATTTTGTAGAAGACGTGATCCAAACGAGAGGAACTACGTAGCGCTAATTCGAGAATGGCAGCAGATCTTGAGTACTTGAGAGCAGTGTGAGACGTGCAGCTGTTCCCGCAGTGTGTGCGCCTCCCTCTGCGCCTCCTCCCTCTCCTGCTGCAGCTGATCCCTCAGACGCATCACCTCCCTCTGTGAGGAGCGCTGCTCCTCCTCACACTGCTCCTGGAGAGCCGCTAGCTGCTCCTGTAGACGTGCTAATACACACACACACACACACACACACAAAATACAACAAAATACACAAATACAGACATCTTGAACTTATACAAATATTCATTACACATGCAATGTATACCAGTATCTGGTATTTTATTTATTATATTTAAATACATTTATTTTAAATTATTGTTATTCTTATTTATTCTGGTGTCTGTCATTTTAGCCGACTTTGGAGCTCTATTACCGGTTAAAATGATGCCTCAGGTGCTGCTAAGCAGCTCGTTCTGTTTCAATCAGTCATTTTCCTCAAAGTTCAGAGACTTTGTTTATTCAATGAAAATTTATTTTTTTTAGAATTTATATTTGTATTTATTTATTTTTAAGATATGCTGACCTTCTTGTTCATTTTGTTCACAATAGTAAACCTTTGTTCAGAGCAATTTTTGATTTATTTAGTTGTATACATTAGTCGTATGCCTATCTATCTATCTATCTATCTATCTATCCAACTATCTATCTATCTATCTATATCTTTCTGTCTGTCTATCTATCTGTCTCTCTGTTTGTCTGCCTGAATCTATCTATCTATCTATCTATCTGTCTACCTGTATGGGACGAGTTGAGCTCTCTCTCCGTCTCGATTCGGAAGGCGCTCAGCCTCAGTGTGTGTAAGAGACTCTCGAGGCGACACACTCTTGCCACCAGAGCCTCAGATCGCGAGCTGTCCGTAAACTCCGCCCCTAGCTCATCTCCAGAGACTCCCAGCTTCTTCGCTAGCTCCACCCCCTGTCCCTCGGCCACCAGTAGACGCCGGTGCAGCAGCGAGAGAGACTCAGGTGGAGAAGCTCCAACGCTCCGGGGCTTCATCACAGACCTGGACATGACTGGAGGAGCATTTTCACCTGCTCCTGATTACTCAAGAATTTAAACTGAGACACAGTTATATTTAGTGAAATGCAAATATGAAACAAAACCATTTTAAATATTGATAACTGACGAAATATTTCGACCTAAATTCTAGGCTAAAAAAAGGAAGCGCTCTAGAAAAAGCAGATTTTAGGGGAAATGTAAACGCTTATAATTATAGCAGGCCAAAATAATTGGCTTTAACAAACGTCTACTATTAATGGGAGCTCATTTCAGAAGAAAATAGGGTATGAAATTTTTGTGTTCTAAAACATTTTGTGAGAGAAATTTCAGAAAATTGAGGATAGATATGTTTTCTGAACATACAGTGCATTCAGAAAATATTCACACCCCTTCGCTTTTTTCACATTTTGTGTTGCAGCTGTATGCGAAAATGCTTTTTAAAAAATTCACATCAATTTACACTATAATTACAAAGCAAGAAAACTAGATGTGATAACTTTTCAAAATTTATTAAAAGGAAAAAACTGAAATATCACATTGACGTAAGTATTCCGACCCTTTGCTATGACATTTCTCTGGATCACCTCTGAGATGTTTCTACACTTTGATTGGAGTCCAGATGTGGCAATTTCAGTACATTGGAAATGAGTCATTACTGTTTTTTTTCCCCAAATTAACTGAAATCAATTACAATGTGATCATATCTGATCCTATAAAGACGTGATCTAGTCATTTATTTCCACATTTCTTCAGCTCAGCCCACTCCACTTATATATCTTTTGCTTTCTCTTTTCCTCTCTTGTTCTTTTCTTCTGTTTTCTCGTCTTCTGTCCTGCACATGCTTATTCGTCTCTTTTGCAAGTAAACATGTTTATCTGTGTTTAACTCTCTGTGCTCTCCTTTGTAAGTTCTCTTGAGGTTACTGAAAAGCGAGTCATCAATAAAATGTAAATGAGTTATTTTTGTTTTATTTATTTTAAAAAATCATAAACAAGGTTTATGTTATTTATTTTGATGTGTTAGTCTCTCTGTTCTTTTCCATTATGACTGTCGTTACAAACGTAACTGCTTAACTCTTTAGTTCTTAAATAATCTCGTACAATATTATTTGATTATTGTTGTTCAAATATTATTTTGGTATCAATTATTATTATTATTATTATTATTATTATTATTATTATTACTACTACTGCTGCTACTACTATGATTATTATTATTATTATTATTATTATTATTATTACCATTATTATTATTATTACTACTACTACTGCTGCTACTACTATGATTATTATTATTATTATTATTATTATTATTATTACCATTATTATTATTATTATTATTATTACTACTACTGCTGCTACTACTATGATTATTATTATTATTACCATTATTATTATTATTATTATTATTATTACTACTACTGCTGCTACTACTATGATGATGATGATTGTTATTATTATTATTATTAAAATGTATAATTATGTATATAGTTACGCGGTTCATAACTGAAAAGAACCTTTAAAACCTCAGTAAGTGTTTCGCAGTTAAATCACTGCGCTGTAGTCAGGTGTGTTATCCAGCTGTTTTTAACTGAATCCACCACAGCTTTAATATTATTTAAAAATAACGGATTTTGTATTTATATCAAAACATACAGTAATAAAATATATATTATTATCGCGTCTCTTTCGCTTAAATAAAAGCTACACGAGTTTGTTTGTTTGTTTTTTTTATTTTATTTAATGATGCTGTAATGGCGCTGCTTACCTTAACGCCCACTTCCTGGTTGCGCTGGTTCCCATGGAAACGACGTCCGCCCGCTCTACTGCGCAGCAACGTCTTGTCAGTGGGCGTGGCTATATGTTTTCACAAATCGCTTTCTAGTGCACTACTTTGGGGTGGGAAGCTGTTATCTTATACCCTACATAGGCCGCCTATATAGTGTGTAGGGGGTGAATTGGGCTGGACCCCGTGTGCGGTTTGTACTTCGTTGGAGGTTGCGCTAAGTTACGTGATTGTTGCCTTTAACTTTGAGCTCGTGCACGGATAATGAAAGCAGTTTAATAATTAAACGCTTTATGTTCTGAAGGATAACAACAACATGGAAGCGGTGAAAGCTTTCAACACTGAGGTAAAGACCATTTCCCATCAAATTCCCGTCGATGCCTGTGCATGCTAATGTCAGATTAGCTGTGTTAGCTAATATGCATGAAGTTCGTTTTGTTCGCCCTGTTAAGATGTTAGTGAGGTTTATTTTTGACACTGTTTACTTTAAACAAGTGAATACAGGTGATAAAATATGATGGTAGCAGTTAGCAGTTTAGCTTATCTGCACTTTTGAAGCTTAGTTATTCTGCTAAAGGAAAGTCCTGTGACTCAGAGGCCTGCTCTGCACTGCGCATGCGCCAAAATGGCGGCGACACTCGGCAACATACCAACAAACGAGATTTGGATGTTTTTACCCCTTTTTTAAATAAATGTTTTGTTATTTGCTTGTCTAAAGCTGCCGTAGTCGCTTTATCATTCCTTACTGGTGCTAATAATTGGAAGATATGAAGAATATGATTTAAAAAATAACGGATTAAGTCGTGGCCTTAGCACAACTGAGAAAAGCCGTTTGGAAAAGTGACTTCCGGTCCGGAAAGCTTGTTTGTGTTTGGCTGCGCTTCCTGTCAATCATTGTGGAGACGCCACTGTAGATCCTGGGGGATTCCTATATGTAGGAAAAAAATATTAAAACTGTTTTTCAGTTCTGCGAAAAAGATTAAAATGTTTAATGCTCATCCTGTGCTAGTGGCGAGTTCATCCAGTTAATGTGTTAATTGTGTTTTATACCCCAGCAGTCTGCCAGGGAGGAGATTTATTATTTATTAAAGAATGCCATGTTGTACACTTTATCCGTTTGTGGTTACGTTTAATGTAGTGGAATGTGTGCAAAACGACACGGTTCCTGTTTTTACTTCAGTTATAGCGGTTGTAAACAGTCGTTCACTGACCAACCTCTCGTCTTCTCTCTCTCTCTCTCTCTCATTCTCTCTCTCTCTCTCTCTCTCTCATTATCTCTTTCTGTCATTCTCCCTCTCTCATTCTCTCTCTCTGTCTCTCTCTCTCTCGTTCTCTCTCTCTCTCTCTCTCTCTCTCTCATTATCTCTTATCTCTTTCTGTCATTCTCCTTTTCTCATTCTCTCTCTCTCTCTCTCATTATCTCTTTCTGTCATTCTCCCTTTCTCTCTCTCTCTCTCTCTCATTATCTCTTACCTCTTTGTCATTCTCCCTTTCTCATTCTCTCTCTCATTCTCTGTCTCACTCTCTCATTCTCTCTTTGTCATTCTCCCTCTCCTTTTCTCATTCTCTCTCTCTCTCTCTCTCTC
>CM040988.1:2166912-2202414 GCA_022985145.1 Pangasius djambal | reverse complement strand
CTGATGATTCCATTTCCCCCCCAAAAGTCAGTCATTTTTAACCACCATAGAATTCTCTCAGCCTTTAAAAGATTACGAACGCTTTGCATAAAATTCATTTTCTTACCAAGATGTGATTTTTATCCTAAACTTAATTAAGAGAAGTTTCTTATTGCTAGACTGAGTTGTGTAGAGTGAGCGCGAGCAGTTCGGGTAATATTAACATAAACTGAATATTACGTGAACGTGACTGAAACGTGCGCCGGTGACCCGGGTTCGACTTTTATTCATGGCTTTGAAAATACACGATTGTTACTGTAACTCGAGTCAGTCACATGCACCCGGTGCCCACAGCTGAGTTAAATACAGTCACTGCGGTTTTCCCCGCTGCAGTCTGCCGGTGTGTGACGTGACAAATTCACGTTTATCGGCTGGTTTACACGGAGGTGTGTGTTTTTGTTTTCTTTAATTTTTTTTCTTTTCTTTTTTAAACGATGCCATTTAGACCGAGAGCAACACACCCAGTCTGAACTCAGTAACGTTCTGTCAATTTAAGGCTCTCTTTTTAAAAAAAAAAATTTTTTTTTTTTTTAGAAAAATATCACATAATAGCACGTAACCTTTTGTAGCTTTCTAGATTTGTCTCAGTCTTCATTCTCTTTCTACAAAAAGTGAACAGCAAAATTAAAATAGATGTTTTTGCGCCAAACTCCAGTGAACGCTGTCGATTTTTTTATTTTATTTTTTTTTATAAACTGTTTCATTGTTTTTTTTTTGTTTTTTTTTAAAATTTTGTATCTTCAGAAATTATATTTTCTAAACTTTTTGTCTTCAGCATTACATATTAGACATGAAGGGTTTGGACATCGGAAGATGATGATGATTATTATTATTATTATTATTATTATTATTATTACTTCATGTGTATAGTGTTTTACTCTTTTTCACTCGTGGACAATCCGTTTACTTTTTATAATATTCAATTTTTAGACAGAATCAAAATTCGTTTGAAGTAAAAAAAAAAAAAAAAAAAAAAAAAATCTCTCAAGAATCTGGACATGCGTTTGAATATTTTATGCATGAAAGAGTTCAACTTGAGTATCATGTACTGTGTGTGTGTGTGTGTGTGTGTGTGTTTTTAGTCATGTGACCCGTTTAAAAAAAAAAAAAAAAAAACCCACTCTGCTTTTCCGCGACTCAGAGAGACGGAAAGTAAATAAACGCCTGACGGAAATGACGCAGCCCAAAGCTTCTTACGTTTTTACGCATGCGCCGTGTATCGTATGTAGGCGTTTTCAGACGTTTCAGTGTGGACAAGCAATTTTTGGAAAACATTTGCGAACGCCAGTACACGGTAGACAGAGTCTTGAAACGAAAACGAAACGAAAACGTTTTGAGATCTTTCCAGACTGACGTGGGCGGAGCCCCAGAGCTTGTTGTGCAGGTCTCTCGGAGACGCTCTTGTTGCGCTGGGCGTGGCGTTGCAGAACTCGTACAGAGACGAGGCGAATCTACTCAGGATCAACCCTCGCACGTCTGCCGCTTGCATATCAGCAGGATGACGACGTCCTTCTTTTAAAGCTTGCAGTCTTCTCTCTCTCTCTCTCAGATGGCGTCCATGCTGGACACGAAGCCGCCGATCTCTCGAGCGAAAATGATGTCCATTACCAAAGCGGGGATGAAAGCGATTAAGGTGAATTTATTCGATAATTGAACTTTTTTTTTTTTTCACAACTTAATTGCAATTGTATTTGTCAAATACAAAAATTTTTCTCAACAACAAAAAAAATTGCGTAAAGACTCATTTTTGTTCAGTGTTGATCTACTCTCGTTTTTTCGCCCTTCTTCAGCTGTATAAACACGTTGTCCAAATCATCGAGAAGTTCATCAAGAAGGTGTGCGATTTAGTACAATATCTAATAACATTTCCATAATGTGTATGTATATAAAATGTATATATTTCTAAAAGAAAAAGTTTTATTACTGTGTGTGTGTGTGTGTGTGTGTAGTGTAATCCCGAGCTGAAGGTTCCCGGGCTCTACGTGGTGGATTCGATCATCCGACAGTCCCGTCATCAGTTCGGAGAAGATAAAGACGTGTTCGGGCCGAGGTTCCTGAAGAACATTAGCACCACCTTTCAGAGCCTTTACGAATGTCCTCCTGATGATAAGGTGCACAGTTATATATTTTCCACAGGGATTATTATTATTATTATTATTATTATTATTTTTTTTTTTTTTTTTAAACATCTCTCCTGGGTTTAAACACATGATGATGATGATGCTGATGTGTCTAAATAAAGGATAAGATCCTGCGTGTGTTGAGTCTGTGGCAGAAGAACTCAGTGTTCAGTATGGACGTCATTCAGCCGCTGATGGACATGGCGTCGGCTCCCGTGGTGTCTGTTATGGAGAACGGTGGTACGCTGGGAGGTACAGACACACACACACACACACACACACACACACACACACACACACACACACACACTGTACCAATGTACCAACCCTGCGTTCATGCTAGCACGTGAAAAGTCACTCGTGTCGCTTATAGTTTGTCTCTTGCGGATGTAGTTAAAGCCTAGGGGTGTAACGATACACTCCGGACACGAGTCGGTTCGGTTCGATTCACGATACTGGCTTCATGATTCTGATTCGATTCTCAGAATATTTTTTACGCATTTTGAATAAAAAAAAAAAAAGATTACTGAAAAGACTCATTTTTATTTCTGAATCCTAAACAGTGCAAAACTTTATAAAATTTTTTAAAAATTGCTACAAACAGAGGTTTAATATTGTTAACAAAATGTACTACAGGTTCACTGTGTCTTCAAAAAAAAAAAAAAAAAAAAAAATTATAAGTTCTTCTCAAAATTTAGATTGAATAAACAAAGTGGCTGACCAGAGGAGTATAGAGCAGAAATAGAGCTCCAAAGTCGGTTAAAATGCCCGGGTTCTGCAGCCTTTGGTGACTTTTAAAAGCAACTGAAGAGCTGATAAATGCTGATTTGCACGATGTGAGTCGCACATTGTGAAGTTTTTGCCGCTCAGTGTATTGATACACAAAATAAATAATGCACTAATTGGTGTGAGAATTGGTTTAGTTTTCTTCGTAATGTCTCAATTCACACTTAACTATTGTTGTATTTCATGGGAAAGGAAGATCAGAAATCCCGTTTTTCATTCTTGCATGTCAGACATGAGAACTAATCACAGGTAGGATCCAAAGTGCGGAAGTGAAGAAATCGCGGCACTGTGTTGTGCACGAACGTCGGATAAATATTACACATTTAGCGAATCCTTCGTGAGAAATATTGCTCACTTTTTCGATGTTATCGTGTGTGTCCCTTCAGGTTCTCCAGCTGAAGCAGTGTGTGTTCAGTCAACGCCAGAACCGTCCACACTTCCTGTATCTCAGAACGCAGCAGATCAGCAGAACAACGTGACGCTCACCGCTGTGGCTCAGTTCCTCCAGTCTGCTCAGGGCCTCGACGTGAGTGAAGTGAACCTGAGAACATTAAGCGCACACACACACACACACGTCTTACTATACATGCGATGTGACTGCTTATTTGTTTTGAGATAACATCCACATTTGTGAAGTAACAAAATTATTACGTCATTCTCTTGGACGAAAGGAAAACAGTTTAATAAACAGTAAAATAAAGCAACTGAGCACCTGTATACACTATAACCGAATGATTTTAATACTTCAAAAAGGTACGAAAAGTCGAAGTTTTCAGGTGAAGCAGGTAGCAGAGAACGCTTTCTGTTCCTCAGAAGGACGAAACGTATGTTGGTTATGTCATTTTCAGATTTTACATATATAAATTTAATTTAAATTTATTTTACAGGCTTATAGCATTATCGCCTTATTTAACAAGTTATCGTGTTTTTCTTCAATAAGCTACTTGAAGCTAGCTAGCTAATTAGCCACTAACATTTTCCATTTTAGTTACATCAACAACGAACGCGGAAAAAACGTACTAAATCTAATTAATTAGCACCGATTTCTTTCCGAAGTTTTAGGTCTGTTTCTCCTTCTGTTATTTTTTTCCCCCTCTTTTGTGTTTTTCCCAACCCAGATAGATACGAACACTTCACGATCTCCTGACGTTTCTTACGTAATATAGTTACGAAAAATTCTGGTTTCTATTCTTTTGTCACCACCAGGGGGCGCCCTGCGACTGCTACATACATAAAGCTTTTTTTCTTTGGGCCCCCTGGTGGTCATAACATTGTGTAGCGATGAAACGCGCCATAATTTGTTTATTTTAATTAGTTACAGCTAGTTGTAGTTACATATATAA
This sequence comes from Pangasius djambal, assembly GCA_022985145.1. Lineage (NCBI taxonomy): Eukaryota > Metazoa > Chordata > Actinopteri > Siluriformes > Pangasiidae > Pangasius > Pangasius djambal. The sequence goes on along the minus strand of CM040988.1, from coordinate 2,198,126 downwards.
TAATTTATAGGATGAGGCGTAATGGATCTGTGTGTAATGGGACGATTATGCTGTATGAAGGAAAAAAAAAATACTGCTCTTTCTTCACAAACGTACTTGTGACGGAGAACATGACCAGAAGGTAGACTTTAAATTTAAAAAAATACCTTAAATATTTTTAAAAAAGTTTTTTTTTTTTTTTTTTGCGTGAAAATTGACCTGCCGTGTGTTTACTGTTCAGCTCCAGCAGATTCTGCGGACTCTCCAGCAGGGAGGAGCTACACAGGCTAGCACGGCTAACACCGCTAGCACGGTTACCATGGCTAACACCGCTAGCACGGTTACCATGGCTAACACCGCTAGCACGGTTACCATGGCTAACACCGCTAGCACGGTTACCATGGCTAACACCGCTCCTGCCCGACAGAACAGTTCAATCTCTAAGGTAACGCACGTACACAGATTATAGTTATTAATTATGTGTACGTTTCAGTCTATATGTTTGTGTATGTTGTTAATGCAATAGTTTTCCATTCAACCAAATAACGTGTGTGTGTGTGTGGGGGGTGTGTGTGTGTGTGTGTGTGTGTGGGGTGTGTGTGTGTGGCCCTTAGGTGCTGCAGGACCGATTCGAGTACGATGAGGAAGCAGATGTCGAGGAACCACAGGCGGTGGAAATGTTTTCCGCTTCCTCCGTGTAAGTACATCTGTAGTAATATTTATTTATATTTATGCTACAGCGCCGTTGAATTCTGCTTTCTGATTGGCTGGCAGCTCTGACATTAGTTCCAGCAACAAGGTTTCTATTAAAGCGCTAGTTCTAATACGTTATGGTTTCCTTAGTAACAGCTTGACGTGACTACGTAAACACGTTTGCGTGAAACGTGTGGAATTGTTGATATGGTGAAGTTTTGGTTTTCCGTTTTATGGAAGGAGTCTCCAGTGCGAGCGCTTTGTAACAGTCAGAGGTAAAGCTGTACGTTTTCGAAGTTTTCCTACATGGGACAGAGGCGCTTCGTTGTTTTTCAATAAAATGACAAGCTGCATTTGTTTGTTTGTTTATTTATTTATTTATTTATTTATTTATTTATTAGCTCCAAGAGAGAAGAACCGAGAGATGAGGGAATGACGTAAGCGTTTAGAACGCAAGCGAAAACAGGAACTAACCAACTAGTGGACGTTCCACAGTGTTAAACGTAACCGTAAACGGATAAAAACTACACGTGCTTAAGTAAATAAATAAATAAAATTCAATCGCTTACAGATGTCATTTCTTATTTTCCTATAACCTCATGCCCCCAAGTGTTTTATTTCTCTTCACAGCCGTTCATTTTGTGTTTCTGTCCAGTAAGTTTTTAGCTCCGCCCCCTTTCCACCCCTACCTCAGGTCATTTAAAAAATTTTTATTATTATAAAGATAAATATTATCTGCAGTTTGAACCAAAAGAATCAATTTCACTGCTTCAAACATGACAAGCTGCCTAAGATTTAATTCTGGCTTATAATTTCATTAACTTTTGTTATTTTATTAACTTAAAAAAAAAAAAAGTTTTATTTTTTAAATTTTGTGCAGAAAACTTCCAGATCTGCAGCAAGCTCTTCAGGGTCGCCACCTTTCCAACCAGGTAACACGTTTGTTTTTGTTTTTGTTTTTTACTCGTTTGTTTCATATCGTTGCTAGCATTAAAGAAAAGAGTGCGTTGTGGGCTATAAATGAAACTGTATTAAAATCTGAGTTGTGAAGTCACCGTGCAGCAGCCCTTGAACTTTCTACCGTAGTTATGCGACAAGGTGTTAGCTGTAGCTATCGATAGCTAATCATTACTTCTCGAAAAAGCTGCTAGCAGAACATGCGGTCACCTCACGACTAAACGTGTCGAGAGGAAGTAATTTTTACGTGAGATGTGAGGACGGAACACCGCAGCTCGGAGACGAAGACGGGAGAAGGGCTGAGGCTACGCAGCCGTCCCCTCCCTGGGAATTCGTATCATATCACTTACTTACGTCTCTCTTTTAATGCACTTAACTAGTTTGCTGTTAAGTTAACTATCACTTTGTGGTGTTGTCACAGTTAGATTTCCAGACCATTAAAACATGGTACTGGGCAGCACACTGGCGCTTATACTTGCTTGGTAGGCCAGCTATTGAATTAGCTAATGAATATACATTCCACTTTATTAGGAACGCCTTCATGCATGTGGTTATCCAGTTAGCCAATCATGTGGCCGCAGAGCAGATACAGGTGCTTCAGTTAATGCCAGATGAGCCGGTTTGAACATTTCATTGTGGACAGAAAGGCATTGTTGGTCAGAGGCCAGACTGGTTTGAGCTGGCAGGAACTCAAATGACTACTCTTTACATCCGTGGTGAGCAGAAAAGCATCGCACGATGGGCTTACAACAGTGCGCACAAGCTGACCGAATCTGTACAGGGGAAGATTTTCGCAAACTTCAGCTGACCTTGACCTTTCATGCATTACTGGTGCTGCTACACGATATATCCGATCGCATAATCACACGAACGCGCGGGTGTTTGTGATAAAGTGTGCGGCGGTGAGTATAATGCCGTTTGTTTGGTTGTCGAATTGATGCCTGTTCTTGAAGTTTCGAAACTTCTCTGTTGTATTTTTTTGCAGAGCTTGAGCTCGTATTGTCATGTTGCCCGTCCTTACTGCCCTGACTTGTACATGTTAACGCAGGCGCTTCCTAACACGCAGACCGAGCAAACTGTGACCAAACCTGCCACCGCCACCACTCGCGCCATCACAGAACCCCACACGGTACACGTTTTCCACACCTCCTCACCTGTAGTCTCGTTCCTGCGTTCACTTTTAACGCCCTGTAAAGCCGTTAATACTTTTCTACACTGTAGACAGTGAGGTGCTGTTATCCAGCTTGTGTTTGTTTATCGCGCGCGCGTATTTATAGCATCTTCATACGCTTGTGAGTGTGTTCAAAACCCGACCAGTGCTTTTCAGGTGAAGTATCACTTTGTACCATGGATTACTTTTTATCTCGATTGTGATCGTCAGTGTGTTTTTGTTTTTCTTCAGGCTGAACCAGGTCACTCCAGGAGAGATGACCGCGAGAGGAGGTACAGCAGGAGGTCGCAGTCGAGGTAATATAGCGCGACTTTAGGTTTACACCACGTCGTTAGCTTGACGCGCTAACAGCGTGAAAGAGAGTGGTGTAACGTTACGTTAGAGAATATTCTGAATTAAAAATGAGCGTTATGTAGTAATAGTGAGTAACTTGTGATATTTGTCGATTTTATCAAACACTCGTGTTAAAATAGACCAAATGCTCAGGTGTGTTACTGTACGAATATCCGTCCTTAATAATTCTTCTCTCCTAACCCTTCCCATGATGCACTCCAAATCTGTTCCGTGCCGTGTGATCGCCGCAGGTCACCCAGGAGGCGCTCGGCGTCTCGCTCGCAACATTCGCGGTATCGGCGTTCCCGCTCCCGTTCCCGCGAGCGTCGGAGGAGTCCGCCGAGATCGCGCGCAGAGGACAGGCGGGAGATGGAGAGGAGAAATAAAGGATTCCCGCCTGTGAAGAGAGAGGCTCTGAGCGGTCAGTGCGAGAGATTTATTTATTTATTTATTTATTTAAAAAAAAACAAAAAAAACTGGTATATATTCAAGCTCTAAATAAATCATATGTAGGGACGCTAGAGTGAAATCGAGTCCAGGTTCATCCGGCATGCAGAAAGATCTTCGTGGAGTGTGTAGGGAGTAAGTGTGTGTGTGTGTGTGTGTGTGTGTGTGTGTGTGTGTGTGTGTGTGTGTGTGTGTGTGTGTGTGCAGTGTGCAGCACGACTCTGTGGCTCGGTCAGCTGGATAAGAAAACGCAGCAGCAGGACGTCAGCAGTCTGATGGAGGAGTTCGGCCAGATCGAGTCCATCAACGTGAGAGAACACCACACCATCTTCATGTCATTTCCAGTATTTCAGCGAAACGTATTTCCTTTATATTTTATTACAGTGACGTTTGTATCAATAACAATAACGTCGTATACTTACTGATTTTACTCCGCGGTCAGAAAAGAATGAATGTTCTACACAGTGTATATAAAGAACATCTTTTAAATGACGTTTTTCCTTCAGAGAATATTATGGAAATTAAAAATAGTATTCAAACAGTGGCAATAAATAACTACCGGCGTTCTTCAGAGCGGTGACGTTGGCTCTGTCGGTCGTAAAGGAAATCAAATTCTGGGGGGAAAAAAGCATCAGGTGTTAATGTAGGCTTTAAAAAATAAATTCTTCCAAAAAAAACAAATAGGTTTATAATTTTATTCTGCCATTCAAAAAGATTCCCATCGTCAATGTGTATATATTATAAAAATTTTTTTTTTTTTTTTTAAATGCTTAAGATGATCCCTCCCAGAGGCTGCGCCTACATCGTCATGGTTCACAGACAGGACGCCTACACCGCGCTGAATAAACTGAGCCGAGGAAATGCCAAGATCAACCACAGATCCTTCAAGGTACAGCAGCCTGCTCTTCTTTCATAAGTAAACGTGGTTCTGTGCAGTGAGAGTGTTTTCATAAATGGTGTGTGTGTGTGTGTGTGTGTGTGTATGTGTGTGTAAAACAGTCTCTTCTGACTCCAACTCTTTCACCATTCCCTTTGTTGTTGTCCTGCGGTTCAAAGTGAAACAAAGCGTAACGACTTCTAATCGACGTGTCATATTTATGGCCTTTGAACTAATCACTAATTTGTCGCCATTCGGTCGCGTTAGCTGCTTAATCGGACTTTTTATGCAGCTGACGTTCAGGAGTTTTAGTAGAATACCTCTTCTGTATAGTGTCTAATTAATGGTATGTTGATTAGTTTCAGGTTTGTAGAGTATACACCTGTTCGACATGCAGAGTGTGTGTGTGTGTGTGTGATCAGATTGCATGGGCGATGAACAAAGGTGTCGGAGGTCGCTTTAAGAAGTACTGGAACATGGAGCTGGGCGTGACCTACATCCCCTGGGAGAAGCTGAAGGACACGGAGATAGTGGCTTTGCGGGAGGGAGCAGTGCTCGACCAGGAAACACTCAAACCAGGTACGGTCCCCACACACACACACACACACACACACACACACACACACACACACACACACGTTCAAACAGATATCACAGAAAGATATGACGCCGTGTCTAGTCCTATAGAAGTGCACTCCAAACTGTAGAAAATGACGACTCCTACACCCTATGTAGTGCACTACTCAAAAAAACTATGTGCCCTAGGTTATGTGCTTGTGTGGGACTGATCCGCATGTGGCTCATGCACACTAAATAGTGCACTCTGTGTCACACGTGCTACATAGGGTAAGAAATAATAAGTAATACTGGCTCTTATACACTATGTAGTGCCCTAGGGAGCAATTTGGGATTCAACCTCCTGGACGCTATAATGCGCCTCGATCTCGAAGATCCATTTTAATTCAGCAGTACGAATTTTTTTTATTTTTATTATTATAAATCATTCTTTTTCTCTTTTGGCATTTTATTTACTGGAGTTGTTGATCACTAATGTAGAGTGGGCCTCGATGCTTGCCGAGCTCGTTAAGCCCGTTGGAGACGGCGGCGAGGGACCTGAAAGAGAGCGCGAGGGCGGAGCTGCAGTCGCGTCACAGGTAAAAGGTCTTAATGGAGTATCTGATCAAATACTTGGTATCTTTTTTTTTTTTTTTTTTTTTTTCTCCTCCTCCTCTTGCTCTCTCTTCATTCGTTTCTTCTGGAGGTCAAGTGTTTGTCTACGTGTCACACGTGCATAAGAGCGTAATCCTTTTTACAGCAGTGTGTCATTTTGCATTGCACAATACGGTTCAGCACTTTAACACTTCCTGTACGGTGCATGGCTACCATCAACGCGTCAACAAGTTTCATGTCAGTGTTGGAACTTAATAAAAAAAAAAAGGTTAGCATCATGACTGTTTATTTCCCCTCCGTGCTTTCCTGCTTTTATTCATTTTGCAATGGGTTAAAGGGTCACGTGTATAAAGGTAATTTTTATGATTTACACACACTTATCAGAACAAAGAAATCCTTGAAACAAGTATTTTCAAACTTCAACAAAGAGCTGCCGGTTTCTTACCACAGACACACGCCGGTCTACAATTCACTGAGTAGCCCGATGTGTCAACACGCACTACTCTGTTTATCGATGGAAATGGAGCCCCAGTGCGCAGACGTTATTCTCAGCAGAGGAAGGACACTGACATGGTGGTGCGCTGCTATTATGAGAATATTTTAACTCTATATTTATACACTTAAAGTACTCTTATCTGGTAGGTGGACTTGGGGGGAAAAAAAAAAAAGGCCAATGATTATAGGTCAGTGAACTCCAATAAAACAACTAGTAAGTCTGTGTATATGTGCAGTGCCTTGCATACGTATTCACCTCCCTTGAGCGTTTTCACATTTTGCACACAGTGTTGAGCTGAAATGGACTTAATTTAGATTATATGCCATGAATATAAATAAGTAGAAGTCATAAGTAGTTGAATCGAGTCAACCGGTGTGCAGATAGTGTCATGGTGTCACATGATCTCACTGTAAATACACCTGTTCCTCTACGTTAGAGGACGTACCTAAACAAACAGCATCATGAAAACGAAGAAACTGTCAAACTCTCAAAACTGAAAAAGCATCAGTCGGGATTTGGTAATGAAACAAAAAGTACCGTTTAATCCATTCTTAAAAAATGTAAAGAAATAAAATGTAACCCTCTGACTAGAGGAGGCCGTCCACTGAAAGTCAGTGACCGAGTAAGGAGGGTATTAGACAAGAAGCAACCAAGAGGCTACCACCACCATGCTTCACTGTAGGGATGGTGCTGTCAGGGTGCTAAGCAGTGTCGCGTTTGCTCCAAAGGTAACGCTTCGTGCTAAGGCCTAAACGTAAAACATTGGTCTCCTCTGACCAGAGAAACTTTTTTCGCCATGTTTGCTGAGACTCCGACCCGCCAGACGGGACTCATGTGGCTCGCCACGCTTCCTCATAGCCCAGCCGTGTGGAGTGTCTGGACCATGGTTGTCCTGTGAACAGCGTCTTCAATCTGAGCCCCATCAGAGTTCCTCCTTGAGGAAAGTCCTGCCATTATATGACCATAAAGTAAGTCAATGGCAAACAGGGCAGTAAAAAGTAAATACATTTATTTATTTTTATGGAAAGCACCTTGATCGAATCTAATCCACGCATAGAGCAGAATACAGATCCAAGGTAGGGTTGCTAAAGGACAATCCGATCCAAGCTTAGAGCCGTTAAAATATCACAAGCTAATCCCAACCGTGCTGTGAAATAGAGTCAAAGCTTAGAGCTGTTAAAGCAGAATCCAGTCCTGGAGTTTCAGGGTCTTGCCTGAGGACTCTTTCTGAGCGTCCTGGCATTTCATCTTTCAGCCTTTCAGCTCTGAGCTAAAGAACTGCCTCCATGAGCAGTATAGCGACTGGGAATGACTTTCCCACGTGACATTTTGCAATGGAATAATCACATCACGGCACAGCGCACCTCTTGAGGACAAACGGTGACTACAAGAACACACCGACATTTCCAGAGGAAATCACTGGAACTTTCAAGCAGGTGGGTTTTTTATTTTTAACGGAAAGAATCAAGGAAAACCTCTGTGCAGTTGTAACCTGTGATGCATTAAGCAGGGTATGTAGCTGTCTTTAACGGTGGATGCAAAGGACCAGAAGCCATGACCAGCCTATTTATTAAGAGGTTCCTTTTCCTGCAAAAAAAAAAAAAAAGTGGCCTGTTTCAATATAAACACATCAGTCAACATCATTTTTGATCTAAAATGATCAACTACTTTTACACCATTTAACTACGGCAGAATCTCTGTCTTCAAACCTGTAGTCATTTGTCGGAAATTTTCTGAAAGCTCCAAATGTGTGATTTCAGCAAACATGACGGACAAGTGAGCAGTCGCTTGAGTCGCGATTTAACTTTACACATCTGTCAAACGTTCCCATTCATAAAGACTTCTTAATAATTTAGCGCACTTTCGAGTTTTTCCATGTAACCTTTACATTTCTTAAATACGCTGAAATATGCTTTGGTTAATGTATAAAATTTCTAATTAGCAAAGTGTTAAAGTTTTCAGCTATACTGTAATTAGCCTTAATGATACCAAAATATCCACAAGTACAAACTACAGCAACTGTAACTGGCAAATTCTGGCTGTTATGGTAGAGATGGTAGTAACTAGCTAATTAGTAATTAGCTAGTATTAAAGATGTTAGGTAAGATCTTTTTGGGGGAAAAAATGTCTCTAGTGGTTAAATAGAGTTGAATAAGATTTGAATGATTTATTTATTTTTTTTTACTCCTTGAGCCCGCCCCATTTCCACCCATGTACATACAGCTCCGCCCCCAAAACTTTTAGCTGTTCATCTAGAGTTAGCATGCTTACTTGGGTTGCAATTAGCAAGGACGGTCATGACATCACTTTCAAGTGCACTCGGATATTCCACTCGAAAGCCAAACTGCAGTAACTCTATAAACACGCAACTGCTCATAATATGAAGGGGCGTTGGGGGCGTGTCCATAAAATGACTGGCAGGAGGCCAATCCAAATACATTCGGGACTGGAAATCCAGGTTCCCATCTTTCCTCAGCTAAGTAATACACTTGTTCAGAGACAATGACTGAAACTATTATCATTTCTACATAATTTTCCACATTTATTTATTCTAGTATGAAATGAATAATATTGACTATTGGTGTTTTTATCGAATGATTTCTCTTCTCTGTGACTCAGTAATTCTGACGTCACCATTCAAGCGGCACCTGAAGTTTGCACCCGAGAGCTTAGACAGCGTTAGTTGGACTGTTTTATAGATCAATTCATAAAATCAAAGAATCTGATTATCAATGTGCTGTTTTATGTTTTAAGGCATACGCTAGTTTATAATACCACGCAGGTTTATCGCGCGTTATCTTTCTCCATCGGATTTTTGTTTGAGGGTTTTGAGGTATGGGACAAGTGACCCGTCTCCAGGCTCTAACCCTGAAGGCTGTAAATTGGTTTAATACCTGGCATGTGTGGAATCCAGTTCCTGGCCTGCTCACGTTCTCAGTGCATTTATTGGCCGTTTTCGAAGGTCTCGGTTTTGCCATGAGGGCAGCATTTGAAGAAAGAATTTCCCAGAACAGAAAATAAAGACCAAAACTATCCGTTATTCCATTTGCAGGTAAGTTTAACATCATTGGTGTCCATTTTTGGATTCCTGTTCCAGCAATTCTGCTACTTTAGCTAAACTATATATAGCTATCGAGATAGATCGATCTATTTTAGCACTTTTCTGGTTAAAGCACACGTCAAGTCATTAACAAAGCACGGCTTTTAGGTCGACCTGATGAGGCTGCGCACAAACCGTCTCCAGTTTTCTAGCATCAGATGCTTTACTTGTACAAGTGACGAGTTCTTGCAATATTTGTATCATGTTTAAAATGAATTTTCTAGAACAGCAGCTATGACAGTTTCAGGGATTCATTTATTTATTAAAAAAGCCACTAGGATTTCCACCACAAGAAAGTCTTAAGGACGGAGGACATTGTGTTTTGTGCTTTCTCACTCACAAGCTGCGTTTTTATTAGCTTCAAGAGAAAGACCGTTTCTTTCTAGGAGCTATAACGTAAGCGATAACAGGAACCAACTTGTTTAGAGAGACATTCCGCAAACATGCAATGGGATTTATAAAACTGATAAAAGCTACAATGTGGTGGTGGTTTTTTTTTTTTTTTTTAAAAAAAAAAAAAAGGAGGTGTGATTGTAATTTGCATGTTGCTGAGGTTTAAGAGAAATAAAATAACTTAGGGATGTGGTGTTATTGAGACTTTGCTGATGCACGATGGCTCAAATATCTCTTCTTCTTCTTCTTCTTCTTCTTCTCAAATTCTCTTAACTAGAACCAGCCTCAGTGGAAAAGGGAATGAGGAAATGAGAGTAAAGTCACGCTAGAGTGTGATGTCTTTCTAGATCGGTGTGTAGACCGTCAGAAGACACGCTAGTGAAAACTCTCTGCGTGGTGGGTAAAGACGAAGCACGAACTCTTTACCGTGTTTTTCCTCCAAGCGTTCAGTTTGGAAACGTTTTCTGCGACAAACCATAAAAAGGCCTCCGAAAGGATGTTCGTAAAGCCACGGATTCGGGGAAACACGGACGGCTGATTACCGATGTCGGATATTTTTGCGGTGCCGTAGGGGACTCGGTGATGGAAAGGTAACCACACACTCGCTCACGCTGGAGAGCAACTCGGATTTGGCCGCAGTAATCGTACCACCAATGCCGGTACAGGGATACGTAAGAAGGGAAGCAAACGGGACGTAGGAACTGAGAACGCAACGTCGTCTTTGAACGATGGCGTCGTGTTGCAGTTTGACTTTCCCTCACAATATCTCTTCTCCTACAGTTGATAGTGAGGAACATGTTTCTGCAGGAACACGCTACGGGCTATCATTTCCTCTCGCACAGCTAGCATGCTAACATCAGAACTGGAACGTCAGCTTCGGAGGATTTAGTTGCGAATGCTTGCACTTAAACAGCATCATCCGGAGCACGCTAACCATCAAGAAGGATGCTGCTAAAGTCATTTCCCTTGCACTGTGTACCGAGTCCTGTTGCTAACTAGCTAGCATGTTAGCATGCTAGTGGTCATGTACAGATGGCGAATATAAAACTTTTGATATTATATATTTATTTACACACACACGGCTTGAGCAATTTACAAACGCATATCACCTCGCTACCTAAACGAGTAAGGAAGTTCCACACTTTGAAAAGGAGATCATCAGGTTGCAGCAATGCCTTCTGGGTAAGTTGTGATCCCGAAGTCTACAGCAATGTCAAGCTGATACTTCAGCTAATTCCGGTAAAGCAGTAAGCCATAACAGATGGAGAGGTGTGGTAAACAGGGTCGATGCTGTTTTCTGGTTCTACCATAGAGTTTTCGATCACCTGTTAGCCTCGGTCAAAAAAAAAGCAACAACTTATTTTTAATTAGTTTAAGTGCGGATGATAATTCTACACCAAAACTCTTCACGTAGGAAAATATGGAACACACTAAAATTTGTTTACATCGAAGATCTGACTTCAACTCGGCTACGTAAAAAAGCAAAATAAAAGCTAATCTTTGCACTCATAAAGAAACTTTTGTTATTTAACACTGGTTTCACACACACTATAACTTTATATATATATATATAAAAAATGTATTTGCGCTTGTGGTTTTAGATTATAAAGCGAAACATGTTACATGTGTTTATATTGAAATATTTGCAATTGTACAGTTTTTGCTTGGTGCTATATTTCCTTTCTTCTGTATATTTCATGTATATATAGAACAGAAGTTAGCAGTTGTGTGCCGTGCTGCCGTCACAGGGGATGTTGTTATTGCTGTCGCGGTTACATTGGCATTTAAAAAGAGCCAAAGATTCAACGATCTCATACTTAAGGGGATGATGGTCGGGTTTCGCTGTTAAAAGCGAATGAGCAAGAGCTTCTTTTCTCTGAAAATCATGTTCATGGGAAACCCGGCGTCGAAGTAGTGGAGACGTTTGTGCAAACAGCAGACTGACCATCCCAGAATGCAGTGCAGCTACACGCCGCCGAGTCACGCCAGAGCCTCGTTAGCGATCCAAGTGACGACTAGCGCGATGAAAGTTGAAGCTTCGGAAGCTGATCCGTTTGAGCAGAACGTACAGATGAAGAAGTGAGAGAGCTTTGTGGGTTTGTGGGTAATGTAGGAACCTGTTAACCAAAGTGAAACTAGACCAACATGTTAAGAAAAAAAAAAAAAAAGGTCACATGTTAATTATGGAGATTAATATGCATGTTGTTCAAGGTGGAATTTTCCTTTGACTACCTTCACGCTACCAGCCAATGCACGCTTATCGCCTTGATCAGCTACATCATCACATAACAGCTGATCTGGTGCAGGTTTTCCAACAGCGTTTTAAAAAATGGTTAATGTTGCTCGAGAGTTAACCTGTAATATCCACGGCAGCGCTGAAGCTTGGGTGTATCGGTGTGGATGTGAAAATCACCATGTCCTGGTTTGCTTTCGGAGAAACACGTGGAACATCTGGGACAAGAAACGAAGGTTCAGAATCATTTAATCAAACAGCTGGGACGGTTGACACTCCGGATTTTCCTCACCTACTTCTTGAAGGAATTGGGGAGTTGGTAAGCCAGTGACTTTATTTATTTATTTATTTTTCCCCTCTTGCGCCATCACCTCTTAGCAATACAGATTTTATAGCAGTACACACAAATCCTCCGTCTCAGCGGTGGTCGATATAAACCCTGGCTGAACTGAAGTCCCCAAAACCCTGCCCATGCTCAGGGCTCACACTGATGCCAGATATGTTTGTGGAAAAGCAAAGAAAAGAAAACACTTGAGCCCTCTTTTTAAATTTCACTTCGTTACTTTCCTCTCAAAACCTGAACGTGTCTGTAATAAATGTTTTATAACATTACATTTTGACTTGAAAACATTTCATAAAGCAAAAGTACTGACTTTCCTCCGGTTGTAGTACAGATGTGTGCCTTAATTAACATTGATCTAGTAAATCTTTTGTGTACAGGTTGAGGAGTCGTCGTAGTTAATGAGTAACTGTTGCCATTTTCGACTGTTTTGAAAAGCAGTGTATTCTGGGTAAGCTGTGCTCTTGAATTCAGCAACGATGTCGACTTGATCCTTCTCTCGAGCCGATTCAGGAAAGCGAGGGAATTTAGGAAGGATATGATGAGGATTAGTTGCTTAGCGACAAAGCTCAGGATTTTTCAACATCTAGTCTCATTAATAATAATCAGTGAAAGTGTTCATTACTATTAAATTTAGTCAGTAGTGAGGTTTTTGGTTTGGTAGCAATAACCAATTCCTCAAATATAAATATAAAGCCTTAAATTAAAGCAGAGATCAGTGTTACAAACAGAAAACTAAAAACATACACCGATCAGCCATAACATTAAAACCACCTGCCTAATATTGTGTAGGTCCCCCTTGTGCCTCCAAAACAGCTCTGACCCGTCTCGAGGCATGGACTCCATAAGACCTCTGAAGGTGTGCTGTGGTATCTGGCACCAAGACGTTAGCAGCAGATCCTTTAAGTCCTGTAAGTTGTGAGGTGGGGCCTCCATGGATCGGACTTGTTTGTCCAGCACGTCCCACAGATGCTCGATCGGACTGAGATCTGGGAAATTTGGAGGCCAAGTCAACACCTTGAACTCTTTGTCATGTTCATCAACAATTATTGCAGTGTGGCAGGGCGCATTATCCTGCTGAAAGAGGCCACTGCCGTTAGGGAATACCGTTGCCATGAAGGGGTGTTCTTGGTCTGCAGCATTGTTTAGGCAGGTGGTACGTGTCAAAGTAACATCCACATGAATGTTAGGTCCCAAGGTTTCCCAGAAGAACATTACCCAGATCATCACACTGCGTCTGCCGGCTTGCCTTATTCCCAGAGTGCATCCTGGTGCCATCTCTTCCCCAGGTAAGTGATGCACACACAACTGGCTGTCCACATGATGTAAAAGAAAATGTGATTCATCAGACCAGGCCACCTTCTTCCATTGCTCCGTGGTCCAGTTCTGATGCTCACGTGCCCGTTGTAAGAGCTTTCGGCGGTGGACAGGGGTCAGCATGGGCACTCTGACCGGTCTGGAGCTACGCAGCCCCATACGCAGCAAGCTGCGATGCACTGTGTGTTCTGACACCTTTCTATCATAGGCAGCATTAACTTAGCGTCCACTCCCATGTGCATCGATGAGTCTTGGGCACCCATGACCCTGTCGCAGGTTCACCGGTTGTCCTTCCTTGGACCACTTTTGGTAGGCACTAACCACTGCATACCAGGAACACCCCACAAGCCCTGCCATTTTGGAGATGCTCTGACCCAGTCATCTAGCCATCACAGTTTGTCCCATGTCAAAGTCGCTCTTACACTTGCCCATTTTTCCTGCTTCCAACACATCAACTTCGAAAACTGACTGTTCACTTACTGCCTAATATATCCCACCCCTTGACACGTGCCATTGTAATGAGATAATCAGTGTTATTCACGTTACCTGCCAGTGGTTTTAACGTTATGGCTGATCGGTGTAGTCACATACAGGGATTAACGACGACTGATTTTCATGTTGGTTCGTCCTGAACAGAAACAATATCTTTACATTCCTGCTCCAGTATGCCACGCCCCCACTTTTTAGTTAGAAATAAAAGAATCGCTAAGAACTCTCTTTACCCATCATAGTCTACTCTGCTTATAGGAAGAAAACAAAAACAAAAAAACACTGCATTTAACCAGAAACATGTTTATTTTTAGCATTTTTTAGAGCATCCATGTACTTTGCAGTGTGATTTGTTGCTTAGGGAATCATAGTAAAAAATACTTTCTGAATACTTTGTACATGGATTTTCTTGCCATCACCCCAATAAAAACAAAAAAAATTTAAAAACCCTGGCTATAGCAGCTATCTACCGTCATATCTTCCTGTAGCCAGGCGTGCAGGAAGTGGCGAATTCTGGACAGGAACTTGGAAAGGCATGTTTAGGTTTACGCTTGACTTTCCTGAAATCACACTGAAACAGAAAAATGACATTATTACCCGGTTAAGCACTTTTTAAAATGAGATATTTCTCTCTGGAACACTTTAGAGTGATTTTTGTTTGCATTTTTTAAAATTACGTTTTAAAAGTTTAGTTTTTGTTCCCTGTAATGCCTCTAACCTCTGGGAACAAGCGTTCAAGAACTGTTCATGATTTCTGAATTGATGCAAATGGTGAAACACAATGGATTTAAAAAAAATAAATAAATCTACATTTGAGTGGGAATTCTGCTTTACGTGATTGTTCCATTTCTCATCTTTTGAACGGAAGCATTAATCAAGGCTGCTAGTAATTATTGACACTGTGTTTGCAAGTACATGTGTGAAATTCTCCAAAAACACAAAAAAATGTCCTATTGGTGCTACTTCATGGCCAAGCTGTGCGTGTAAGGTTTGTGAACACGACCAATAAAACCATTTTTTTGAACCTGACAAGTCACATTGTTATGGATTTATGGTGGTACAGTGGGGCAGCGGATGATGTTCCAAGCTCTCCGGTTTGGTGTGCGTAGAATTTCGCATGTTCTCCCCGTATGGGTTTCTTCGGTTTCCTCCCAAAAACATAGCTTGGCATGTTTGTCCATAGGTGTGAATGTGTGACTGTGCATGGCGCCCTGCGATGGCCTGGCCTCCCGTCCACGCTGTGTTCCCGGGATCGGTTCCGGATCCACCACAAACCTAACCAGGATAAAGCACTTACTGAAAGTGAATGAATGAATGAATGAATGAACGAACGAAAGGTTATTTGGAGCCCTAGTTCCTGCATTGCTGAATGTCACTGTCCATCGTGATCATTCTCAAATGAGCAGGATTCTCACAAATAAACTCAACTATATGTTAAAGACCCCCCAAGGCTGTATAAAATGTGTTTATCATTATTATTATTATTATTATTATTATTATTATTATTATTATTATTATTAGATTAGTTAGATTGCATTGGAAAGGTTACAGTGAGTGTCTGGAGTGCTTATTTTCATTAGCTCTGTTTACATGCAAAGATATTTCCGCCAAGCCAAAAGAATTCGTTCCGATAGCAGATTCCTTACGAACTGTTCATGTAGATCCTAAACTGGACACTCTGTATGCACTTTTCATTTCTATGCATGTTACATGTAGTCCAATCCAAAGTTATGCACAGGTTTGGGGTCAACGTTGGAACAACCACAACAGTGAGAAGGTTTTCAATTATTTCCGTCTCTACCAAACGTCCTTACGAACAGCAAGAAGAAGAGTTTGTTATAGCAATAACAAGGAACAAAGGCGTTGAAATATAAAATGCACACATTGTCCATGTTCTAATGTTGCCAGTATTAAAACCCACTGTTTGGGAATAAGCGCTAGCCTCCTGTGAGCTACGTCACAAAGCGCCGTCTGCCCTCTTCCGCATACGTCAGCTCAAAGATGCCCACGATTGGTTAGTGTCACACTAATTGACAGGAGAGAAGGTTAATCCCACCCAGAGAGCACGGCCAGTTTTGCTCACTGGAACTCCTGGCCACGGACGGCTGTAGCACCGTCAGGATTTGAACTCTCGAGCTCACGATTTCCGTTTTTCTGACCACAGGCTGCAAGCAGGAATCAACAGGTAAATCTTTATTTTTTTCCCTCACCACTTTCGGCTCTGGTTTGTTCATTAGGGATCTAAATCTGTATCCGGATTTCTGTGAAGCTGCTTTTGTGGCCATGTTAAAAGATACGAATAAAATTGAACTGAATTTCACTCACCCATACTGAAACTTTTACTAACTAAAAGTCTACTAGCTTACACTTTACTTTACGAGTTTACTAACTGCTAGCTGTCGGTAGCTCAGATTCGCTTACGGTGCTTACGTCAGCGTTTACGTCTTCGTATGTAATATTATCTAAAATATACAGCTAAGATGTTAGGAAGGTATCTAGCTAATCTCTTTAGCTTATTTAGTTCCATAAACAGTCTTGTAAATCATTGTAAAGACTTGTTTACAAAATGTCTAATAATGAGCTGTTTACTGGAGAACGTTGCTGCATTGCCTTCACACACACATTGTGGATCATCCTGCTGGATCGGAATGGGGTAAGATGATGGATCAGACGTGATGATCCCAGTCAGACCAGTGCTAGCTAGCTAACATTTATTACAGATGTTACTGACTAGTTATCGAGCGATTTCGCAAGTTGACTCGATTCCTTCCAGTAGCTGCGGTGGAACCATTAGCACCTCAACCTCATGCTGAAACATAAGGGATGAATCTTGTTCTTATTCTACTGGATAACAGGGAAAGTAGGTGGATGCATGGTCTGGTGGCATTTTCAATTTGCATACACATACAATCTGAACTTTTAATGAGGATAAGAGTGTTCATCTTTCCTCTGCTTTAGATCAGGGGGGGAAAAAACGGTTTTGGTTGGCTTGAATCAGGTAAGGTGGTTCTGATTGGTCAGAAAGTTGTTGATTTATTTCCTGTAGTAGCAGCTCTGACAGTTGTGCAGCTGCAGATCACAGATTTGTACTACAGACGGCGCAGACCCGATAGCCAGGATCAGTATCGGGCTGATACCAGGGGAAAAAAAGGGGCTGGATCAGATTGGGGGGAAAAAATAATGAATTTGATCCGATTCTGTAACAAATAGAAATTTGATTTGGAACTGGATTTTGGGAAAACATGTTCCAACATTTTATGTATGTATGTATGTATGTATGTATGTATGTATTTATTTATATTTTTGGGAACTAGAAATGTTTACGTATAAAGAGACTTCATTGTATTATTATTTTTTTTGTTAGGATTGATTTTTATTATTTATACGTCATATTTTAGTGTCAAAGCTGTGGTTTTGTGTGTCGCGTATTTTTGTGCACTTTTAAGTGCTTCAATTTTAAAAATTTAGATTTTAACGGAAAAAATATGGGACTGGTATCGAGATCAGCCGATACTCATGGTGTCAGTAGCAACTCATTCATGGGAACTTGTATGCTGGACATCCTACATAATCTAAGCCTCATATTTATTTAACAAAGGAAATGTATAATCGTTGATAGTGTGAAGTTTTCTGCTACAAGACGTTTATTTAATATTGTTGTAAGGAGTCTCCAGTGTCAATGCTTTGCAACAGTCAGTAAATTTTCCACCACCACTGGAAAGTCAAAGTTTTTACGCTTTTGCGGTTCATCAATAACGTGACAAGCTGCTGTTTTTTGTTTTTTTCTTCTTTGTTTCGGCCTTATTATCTTCGAGTGGGGAACAGAGATGCTCATGAAGGACCGACTGTTTATACCTGCTACAGAGTGCAAGTGAACCAGAACTGACTTGTTTTTTCAGATTAAAAAAAAGGATGACGTCATTCAGTACTTAAAAAAAAGATTTCTAGAGAGAAATGCACGCAATATCCTGAAATCATGCCTGCTTAATGTCACATAGATACTGCTGGAGCTGTATCGGTAATGTTAGCTAGGCTTAACAGGAAGTTAGGAATGTTAAAACTATATGATGCAGTTAAAAGCAGCTGGCCGAGCTAAAATTAATGGTGGTGTCATACGATCAAGTGGTGACTGGCTGATCAAAATTTACTTATATGCCTCTTATTCATCGATTCAGGGACGTTCGTTATGTAACGTTTGTCACTGACGCACCTACACACTCGCATTCGTATCCAACTCCCTGATGTTTTTAGCTACACGTTTGAGTACATTCATGTTTTCGACCGCCTTAGGATTCATTTAAGTATTCCTCAAGGAGATTTCTTCCCCCTAAATAGCGCAGACGCTTTCACTTCTCACCTGTGTTTCGTTTTGTCTATCTGCGTGTCCATGTTTAACGTTTCTGTTTTGTTCAGGACACACAGACCCAGGGTGGAACGATAATAAAAAACGATGAGTGTGTTAAAAGGGACATTTTGAGCTGAATTGGGTTTGTAAACGTGAGGTGTTACATTTCCTCCACCTGTTACCTGCACACACCTGCCTTCTAGCAGATCGCTGATTTTTGGGACGTCAATTTCTGTCAATATTTAAGATTTTAGACGTAAATGTTACAGGTGTGTTACTATAAAATCCGAAGAGATGGCCTGCGATAGCCCGACGTGACACTACTGCAGGGTTACAGCCGAAAGACCGGTTAGACTTGGTTAGCTACAGCGTTCACATCCATTTAAGAATTAAACTCCAAAAATGGAAGGAGGTTCATCCAAACTGTTCCACTGACTAGATTAGGTTTTGGTAGAAAGTATATCTGAGGAGTTTCTTGAAGATTTGAGTTTTGTTCCAGCATAAAGACATAGCAAGTAAAATGTCACAAAAGGCCACTATTGGCTCTACAAGTGACAGGAAGTAAATAGAAGGTAAAGAGTGGCATATCCATGGGCGGAAATCTGTTAAATAAATCAAGCCGTTATGTGTATTGTCATAAGAGAGTTACACTTCATCATCTGGCCGATGCGTTTATCCAAAGCATTCCTAAAAACGTGGAAAATTTTTAGTAGTAATATCACAAGCTTGAAGTTTTTCTTCAGTGTGACGTGAGTAAAGAAGATTGTGATCAGGGTTTCCGTTAGACACTAAATACCGGTATATGACCAATAAAATGTCTGGTCACAGTGTCCGGTAAAAATACTCGCTTAAAGGACAGACAAATTTCAAAGTAAATAAAGTAAGTAACTTCTGTTTTTATGGAAATTCTGTTGTAAGTGAATTCTGTTTTTTCTGTTTTATGTCACCGGGCAGTGATTTGATTTGAAGTACATATAATTTTTAAAAATTTAATAATTTGCACTATCCGGTGTCACCTCGATGAGGATGCGTTCCCTTTTGAGTCCGGTTCCTCTCAAGGTTTCATACCGTCTCAGGGACTTTTTCCTCGTCACCGTCACCTCTGGCTTGCTCATTAGGGACAAATTCGCATATTTACAATATATTTTGAATCCATTTATTTCTGTAAAGCCGCTTTGTGACTATCCATTGTTAAAAGCGCTATACAAATCAAATTGAATTGAAAGTAAGTGAAATATTATTCCACACCTTTTATTCAATAATACATGTCTCTTTAAGTGAATGTAAACGATATCCTGAAGGAAGGATAGTCACTGTGTTAGTTTGCTAAATTGTTCCGAATCTTCTCTATTTTTATCTGATAAAATTAGACAGCTAACAAAGCACACATCTTAGCTAAATAATGCCAACGCCGCTTGTTCACAGGGGTTTGTATGAGGGACGGGCGATCTGGTTGGTCTTACAGGTGGAAATTTCTCCTGACATATACAGAAAATCCAGATACATTATTCGGTTACAGAATTAAAAATTCCTGTCACACACACTCATATACACTGTATTCAAGTCTGAAATGAGAAATTTTCTCTGGTCCAGTCAGATACTACTTTCCTCTGTTCCAAAGATCAAATTTCCTCTTCCTGGTGGAAGTCAAGGCAGCTGATATCGAGACCTACCTGCAGATAGTCACTGTACAATCGAGTGTTTGGACAGACAATGGCGAAACTGTCAGCTCTTAAAGGTTTTTCGCTAAAAGAAGCAATTCTGAGCAGCCTAATCGAGACCGTGAGGAACACGTTGAGATCACGGAGGCACGTGATCCTGGTTCCGACGCGGAAAAGTCGTCCATTTGAGAATTTGCGTTGCAAGGTAACGTTTGCGTGCTCGTTCTTCAGATAAATTTCAATCTAGTTAAAACAAAGATAAATAAAATACCAGTCGTGTCGTAAAGTAATATTTTTCATTAGCGGAAAGTTTGCTTGTTCTCTTTTATTTGTGTTTATTTAAATGCTAACTATGCACAAAAAAAAATCTTGTATAGCTCAAAATTTCCGTGTCTTCTCGCAGCAGTAGTAATTAACATATAACCCGAATTATACTCAGAATTTTCCCGGTAAAACGCATCGTCACGTGATATGCTGCTGCCTAGAGATGTTCTTTTCAACAACATTCCTTCCGTTAAACAGTAAAGTGCATTTTGCATGTAATGCTTGGGTCATAACCTATTGCAGTGCATTGTGGGATTTCATAAGTACCTTGGGTATTCTTGAGTACACTTTTTAGACGTGATCACATGATAGACTTAAAAAGTAATAATAATAATACATTTTATTTATAAAGCACTTTACATTTTAAAGAAAATCTCAAAGTGCTACGGAAAAGAGTCATAATATATACAGCAATTAAAACCAGCTGTAGTAGTGCACGGTGTAGTGAATAGGGTGTGGTTTCGGACACGGCGATGGTGAATACGTTATAGCAAAAGAAGTTGCAGGTAATACGGCAGTAAATAAACCCCTGACAACTGACCACATCACGACTGAAGAGGCAGCGGTTGAGGAATTGATGGTCTAGCATGCTAATAACAGGTCCGTTTACGTAAATCGGAGGTTTTAAATATACTTTCTTTGGTACGTTGTAGTTAAGTTGAGGTTTTTCAAGTGTTCATGCACATGCTGTAATAAAGACTGATATCAGCCCTATTCAGTCTGGATTAGTTTTACACGGAAAAGTGTTTAGTCCTGTCCGATTTCTACATTTCTGCATTTCTACATCTAAAAAGATTGCACCGTGTTTTACTTCCTCGAAAAGGACCTTTAGAAAAAACCCCAGGTAATGTATATCCTGTCTGAATTAGTGTTCGTAATGATTGCATTATGTACTGAGAAGGGAGGCTTTGTTGTTTTTTTTTGTTTTGTTTTTTTTTTCTTTCTTCAGCACAAACACTTCAGGAAGTGCTCGTTCTTTTCTTTCACCTCCTCCCGAAAACCAAAACGAGGTTTAAAACGCAGAACAATAAAACATAGGCGACGTTTAAAACGGGTCGTGTCGGAGAAGCAGCACTTGTCGCTATGAAATTACCGAGTTCACAGTACAGATACAGCCTACAGACGTGTTATGGTCATGTGACCTGCCAATCGTCAAGTGCTACCACAAGCAGTAATAATAATAAAGAGCAAAACAATCGGTTCGTATTTAAATTCGACGCAGACGGGGCGAAAAGAATTGTTGCTGTGGTGAGCATGCGAGTCTTGTGAAGAGACCCATTTCTGTGATTTTTACAGAGATCGTTTATCCCATCTGACTCGATCGTGATTCTTACAGACGTCCTCCGGCAACGTTACTTAACACACTTACGTTTACAAACTTTATTGCGTTGAATTGTTGCTTAAAACTGACTAAAATGCTGTTTAAGACTGCAGATAATTTTTTTTTTTTTTTTATGTTAACCCAGACATGAACAAATCTGCACTAGGGAATATATTTTCTTTTGGAGAATAGAAAATTTTTATTGGAAGTACTGAAATTATACAAATATGATGTATATATAAAATTTTTATAACACTCTTTTATTAGAATTGCCATACCTTAAATGTCGATGCTTATCCAATTTTCGCCTTGTGGGAAAATGCCCACCCGGGAGAAGTTCCCTTCCCCTGAGCTCCTTCTTCATCACCCAGACAGCACTTCCTGTCTACAGACTACAGTGACTTCCAAGAAAAGTATTCCGACCCATTACGTTTGATTGTGCGACTCTAGACACGCTAACCCATAACGACAAAGCGAAATGTGTTTTTAGACGTTTTTGCAAATGTATTTTTAAAAAATCGCCGTGAGAGATTTCAGCTTTTAATGAGTATTCAGAGCCTTTATTCAGTTTGAGTCTTCTTGGGTAAGTCTCGATAAGCTATGCACTCAATTGTGGGTCACTCGAGGACATTCAGAGACTTGTTCCAAAGCCGGAATTAAATCTATAACACGCAAAGGTGTAGGGGTATGAAGAAAACCAGAACTCACGAAGTCTTGCCAACTTTTAACGTTTTTGACATAAATACTGAGCCTTGTTTTCAGTGGTCTCTATTTCCATGTTTTGTCTCTTTCCTTTGTTGATCGACTATTGGACTATTTTGTCCATTTGTGAGATATATATATATATATATATATAAGAGAGAAAGAGAGAGATTTTCCTCACAGTACAGTCATTTCTCCTCTTGGTATCGAAAAGCATTCTTTTTGCAGTACATCGTGACGTCTGTGACAAACTCTTAACCTCCTTTTTTTTAATTTATCAACTCCAAACTCACTTTCTTATATCCTGTATTATATTAATCCTGTATTCTCCTCACGTGCATATTGATTATGCATATTGATTAGACTTTTTTGTGTTTCTTGTCATCTCAGGTGTCTGCTGTAAGCACCGAGTCTGGCGTCGAGCGCACACACACCCTGCCAGGTACGAGACCTCAGACTGAAAATCTCGCATTAATAAAGTGATGCTGTCATGATCACGAAGGGTTTGATCACATTATAAAAATATATATAAACACAGCAAATCCAAAGAAATCAGAATCAGGCAAATATAGTCTAAATCCAGAGGCCATGGTGATATTTGCAAGCATATTGCGAGTCATTCTGTAGCTGATCTCATGATGGTTCCCTCTCACCAGATACTCAGCTGTAGTGAGTTAGCATTTATAGCGCTTGCTGCAAATTTAGCTTTGCCGTCATTGTTGTCGGCAAAAAAGTGGCCACATGTTGCAAAGCCACACAAAAATCCATGCATTTCTCATAAACATTCCAATAATTTAAACATTTTTAAAACTTAATTTTGGGATTTTGGGAAAATGCCCTGGGGATGTTTAATGATTGGTCCAAATCTCATGAAATCTCTGAAAGTTTCTGTAGAAATTATTGGAAAATGTAAAATATTGGAAAAGTTCTTGGGTTTTTTTCATTTCTGACTTTTTCAGAGATTTTAAAATATATAATGTGATTTTGATTCTCCCAAAGTCTCAGTAATTCCCAAAGAAAATATGAAACAAATCCTCACAATCCAAATCTCATTCAAAAGTCAATGGAAAGTTTTGGAAATTGCTGTGAAATTTGTGGGTTTTTTTTGTTTCTAATAATTTCCATAGACTTTTTTCAGAGATTTAAAAAAAAAAAGGATGAGCTTTTGATTTTGAGAAGTAATTAACCAAACATCCTGAACCTGTCTCAACAATTTCCCTACATAAAAATGTGTTAAAACCTGTAAAAGGTGTTGGAATTTGGTGAAAAATGTATGAGTACGTTATTGACGTTATTTTGTTTGTGTGTTTGTTTTTTTTCCCCCAATAAAGAGTTCCATAGACTCTTGCTTTTGAGAATTCATTAAACATCACCAAAATCTTGAACATTTCCCTCAAAACATCGTAAACAATCCTCAGGATCCCCCATGAATTTCCAGGTATATTTGGAAAACACCTGCTTTCTGTGACAGAGGCAACGTTTACAGTAAAGTAATCTCTGGGCGTGTTGACCGCTGACTTCCCACACTTTCCCTAGCTAAATAATTAGCATAATGTACAAGAGACATGAGATTAGACCACAGAGAACACACACACAGAGACACACAAGTAGCCAGACACAGGTTGTGTGTTAATGGGGTCCAGATGTGTTTATTTATGTGTGTTGTATTCATCCAAACTCAAACACAGCCACAGACAGAACAAAGAAATATCTTTCGCATGAGGTCTGAGTAAAGACTTAACACAGACATGCTAACATTAAACCCCTAGCAGCTGGAATCTTTAATACAGTACACTCTCTAACCTGTACCTTTATTCGTTGCTAGGATGGTACTATCAAGGGTGTCTTTATATCTTTAAAAAAAAACAATCTATGGTATATAATTAGACCTTAAGGACCATTGAAGTACCTTTTAAAGCTTTAATAGATATTTAAAGTACACTACATGCACCTTCCCAGGTAAAAGACACACACTGAAGGTACAGAAGGTGTACCCCGCAGTGGTACTAGCTAGAGGTGGGCAATATGACAAAAAATATCATATCACGATACTGCGGTACAACCTACGATATGTATCATGTAACAAACTGCCAGCAAAATGGCTACATTTTTTTTAAATGTGGAAAAACTGAATTACTTTAGAAAAGTTATCACGATATATATACGATATCTCAGAAAAGCATATTGTGATGTAATTTATCATGATATCGATGTTATATCGTCATATTCCCCGGCCCTGGTAGCTGAAAGTGTTAAAATCTGACTCAAAGGTTTGATACGTAAATCTTTATGTATTTCTTCTGGTTCTTGTTTTACACACAGTCGACCCTGTGGAGCCTCCGTCGGAAAATTCCATCAGCGGCCCCGGAAGCCAGACTGGACCGTTACCTCTAAATCATCCTCCGCTTCCATTTATGCCTCCGTTTCCCAACATCCCGCGTCCTCCACCCAATCTGCCTCCTCCCAATGTGCCCAGGGCTCCCATGTTCAGGATCAGGTTGCCCATGCCGGGTCCAAGCGATCCCGCTGAAGAGTTTCCACATCCAGGCATCATGGAAGCTGAGCACTGGAACGACAGGCCTTTCAGGAACGACCGGCAGGACAACGGACCGCCCAGAGGACCACCCGAGTGGTTCGGCCCGGAGCCTCCGTTCAGGCACAGCAGGTGGAGCAGAGGAGGTCACTGGGGTCATGGACAATTCAGAAACTGATACTCCCAAAAAAAAAAACTTAAAATATCTAAGACTAACAAAAACTCACATCAACCCCAACTTCCAAAAAAAAGGAAAGAGTCCAAAAAACTTCCAAACCTCATAGTTACAAAATAAAAAATATCAAACAAATTAACCAAAATGTTACAGGAGCTTACAAAAAATCCACAAATTTATTCAAATGTATTTAAAAAAAAATTCTATACTTTAAAAAGAATTTCCCCAAATTCGACAAAATTATCATTATTCTCTAAACATCACAATTACAACAGAACTCCTACCCAAAAAAAATAAATCAGCAAAATTACCAAACCAATCTTCAGAGAAATCCACAAAATTGCTTGAATTTATATTTTTTTAATAAAAAAAAGTCTACGAATTATATTTAAAAAAAAAAAAATCACAAGAGTCTATAAAAAATTCAACAAATTTCTCAAACAAATGGGGAAAAAAATGGGAACATTTCCAAACTGTTACTGAACCTTCCAGAAAATCCACAAAAAAAACTTATATTTATAAATTCCATGAATTTGAAAAACCCTAAAATCTCTTTAAAAAGTCTTTGCACACTGTAACCAAATGTCAAAGAAAACCTCCACTATGACACTACAAATATATAACAGTCCACAAATTCCATGAAATTCGCCCAAGATTTCTGTAAACCCCAGAAATTTCCTGTTTCTTAGAAGTTTGATTTCAGTAAACTTTTTGAGATGAATATGAAGCAAATGTACCAAACAAATAAAAGTAAAGGAGTTGTTCTGAGCTCACGACTGTTCGATTAATCTGATTGTTTGTCCTCAATGTTTTGTTGTGCAAATTTTTTTTATTTCATTATAAATTTGTAAAAAATCCGATGTTTTTAATCTGACTTTCAGTGAAATGCGAAGAATTTTTTTTTTTTTTTTTCATAGTCACGCTATAGTGAGGAGTCACGACATCCCATAATGCACTGGGAGAAGGTTAGTGTCCTAGCGGTCTCTACAGAATACCCGTCACAGCGTTGTTCTGAACGTTTGTGTAAAAAGACGATCGCAATGTTCTGTTCCTGTTTTTGGAGGATTTGTATATTTTGGAGTTCTGACTGTAAAAGCCTTTGACGCTCTCACTGTATATTTTAGTAAACTAATTTTCTATTGATCCATTTTTGGCTCTTGTCTTTCATAATTTCGGAATGTCTTTCGTCTGTCTGTCTTGCATAATCATCAAATAGCATTTATGATGAGCTTATTTAGCTACATATGATGTAAGGAACTAAACACTCTCAGGTTTCGTGCTCTTAAAGGTAAAGACTCGACGGTTTTTCGGTATTTTCCTATAACTTGAATTGATTTAGAAAGCAGCTACAGGAAGTGTGGACATTTTGTGCGCCACAAAGGAGGTAGGAGCCAATATTTATACCCTACTACATTGTGCACTTGTAATAATAATTCTACAATATTAGTAAGTAAATATTAAGTAATTATTAACTAATAATTAATTAAAAGTTGGACATGCGTTTGCAATAACACCTGCGAAACGCAAAATCGTAGAAAAACGTGATTCCTCCGATTCTTTGGTTTTTCCGCCATATTGGAATTTACGCCATTTTGATTTTGTTTCCGAACAAAATTTATTTATTTTTTTCGTTTCTTCTCCTACAAATTTCGTCCAGTCATCACAAAATTTGGATCACATCATCGTGAAACCAACCCGAACAAAATTCGCTTCTCGGATTTTTGATATGCACTTCCTTCCCCAAACAGGAAGTGAGGGCATATCTCGGCAACGGCTTGACGCATTGTACGTAAGTGAAAGATCTAAAATGCTATAATAACTCGCAAATTAGTGAAAAGTGCTCATCAGATCTGTTCCCCTGACGATTCCCTGGCAGGTGCTGAGTGTTCGTGATGTAACGAATTTGTGACGCGCTAAACACGGCCAGCCATTTTGAATTAGATCACAGATGTTTCTTTGTTTGTTTCGTTGTTTGTTTCGTCTCCTACAAACTTCATCTAAGCTTTGTGGAATTCGAGCCACTGCGCTGTGAGACCGTGCTGAACTTCTTTCTCTGGTTTCTGATATTCATCACTGTTCGTCAGTATCCTGTCCACTAGAGGGCGAGCAAGAGCAAACACAAATTGCCTTTGTTTTTTTGGTTTTTTTCTTCCTAACTACCATTTTAAACACTTGCAGAATATCAACATATCAGCTCGTCCTAGAATTTGAGTTGATACGCAACACTTTATTTGACATTTTCATTAAGCATATGTTACTGTTAATTGCATGTATTACAACGTAGTCACAGGTTAATAATAAAACGTAAAAACGTTTAATAACCGCAACCGCTACCCTGATCAGGTGGAGCACCTTCCTTATCCCTACACTACAATAGTCATTTTCTGGATAATACTATACAAGTACAAACACTTACTGTAGTCTCGGCACAAAGTATTGGCACCGCTCTACTCGCATCTTCACCATGTCTTTAGGAAAGACCAAAAATGTGTTCACATCTTCAGTGTTTTAATCGTCTTAACGTTCAGGCGTATAAACATTTCCATATGTAAATACAGACACGAGTAGGACACACACGCTCTCTGTCTCTCTCTCTCTCACACACACACACACACACACATATATATACACAGTCTAATCTCTACAGAACACACAGTAAGGCAGAGTACATACAGGATACGTGTGTAACCTGTGTTCTGTGTGTGTGTGAGAGAGAGAGAGAGAGAGAGAGAGAGAGAAAGAGAGAGAGAGAGAAATACTGTACATGGTTTAAGAGGAAGGCAGTTACTGAAAGTGTGTTCACCAGAGCCGAATCTCAAATGGAGCATATAGTGCACTACAGAGTGCATTAATATGGAGTAAAATCTTAACTCTGTTCTTAATGGATCCTCTGGTGTGTGGGTGTGTGTGTGTGTGTGTGTGTGTGTTTTCATCTATTATTAGTTACAGTGTATTTTTGGCCCCAAAACCGTCATATTTGCATCGTCGATGCTGAATTTAAAGTACCCCTGAACGTCTTAATCCTAATTTCAAACGTTAAAAATAATCTGCGTAGAACAGGAATGTAAGCGAATACGAATACGTTATGAATATGAACAGATAATGTGTTCTAAACCGATACAGTTTACACAGACACGAATTTTTTATTTTTTTTTCCGGAAAGCTTGACGGAAAGGTTCAGAGGGCGTGCGGTTGAGACGAGAAGAGTGTACTGGGATTGCGATCCTGTGGGAGGTGACGAAAAATCATGTGTGGGAGGTTTTTATGTTCATGCAGACGAGAAAACAGTCAGATATGAAGTTATGACAAGCAAAGACGGCGAACATGCGGCGCTGATGCATTAGCAGTGTTCATCTTTAGTAACTGCCTGGTCAGAGACATAACTGGGAAGTGGGAAGTCGAAACTTGGAATTATGTCATTTTCGAGCGACAAAGTTGGGGGGAAAAAAAAAAAACCATGAACGCCGCCATGATTGTCTTTCTTAAGCAACAAGCTAGCCAGCTAACTGTGATGAGTGATGTATATTTTCCTTCTCAAAACAGCAAGCCGTAGCGTCAGTGTTATAGATTTAACAAGCGAATACGTCTGTATGGTGATTGATCTAAAGCTAATACTTGTATATACAGTGTAACTCATTTAAAGGTAAGAAGTGCTGCTGTGTTTAGTGTCGATGCTGCGAGCGGCCATGTTGATTTGACGTCACTTTGCTGAACACTCACTGGGTAGAGGAGTTTCCGATTCGGAGTTGAGGGGGCGTTTTAATTGTTTTTTTTTTTCCTAGTTGAAATTCCGAGTTTGAAAGTTTCAAACAAAAAATAATAACTATTGAGCGCACGTCTCTAGTTGAGACCGATTATGGTGTTCTTCAGCATTTCTGAGAGCGTAGTGTCAGGATTCATATTTAATTTTAAAATTATAAAACAAAAAACATTTTCCGGTGAAGGCCACGCCCACTTCAAGTTTACAGACAAAGCTATAGATAGTAGCATTAGGTGTTTTGTTGCTGTTGTTTTTTTTTTTTATTATTGTTATTATTTTTACCCCCTCAACTATTAAAATGGCCTCCAGTCCACGCCAGTGGTTCTCAAAGTGGGGTCCATTATTTATTTTTATTTAATTAGTGGTGGAAATCCCCAATCCAACATTATTAATACCTCAAAAACCCATCATCCTGACCTATAAATGATGTCAGCTTGGACCTAATGTGTTCTATCGGGGGGAAAAGTTCAGGAATAACAATCTCTAAGGCTCTAATAAATAGAAAATATTATTGCACGTGTTTAAATAAATGAAATAAATCTAAATGTATTGAGAGGGTGAGTGGACGTTAAGGGGTTAAAAGGGGTAGCAAAAGGTTTAACGACCCCTTCCACCCCAAACGTCTACATCTCCCCTGTGTTAAACGAAATATAATAATGCCTAAACTCCTGTGTTTACATTAACATTGAGTAATTTGGCATTTAAATATCTAAATATCCGATATTAAAGCATCTAAATATCCGAGATAAATAGTGTGTACGAGTGCTAGAGTTGTCCAGGATGCTAATAAAAACAACGATGATAAAACAAACCAGGTCCCGTAGAAACAATATAAAAGACAGTCGGTACAAAAAGGACGATTTCAAACCTAAGTGCTTAAATAATATCAGTTTTGTAAAAAAGCAACTAATGTAGAGAAAATAAATTTATTTCTATAATAAAAAATAAATGTTATTTCTACATCGCAGTCCTAAATAGCTAGTCAGCTAGCTAAGTACTAGCATACTGGCATTATCTTAGCGCATGTTTATATATAAAACACAGTGTTTTTTTTTTTTGCAGAACTACTGAGAAAATCTCAGTTTTAAATGGAAAAATTCACAAATTCGACCCAATTGAATCAGAATCAGCCAAGAAGGAATAAACTATTTAAAGCTGTTATCATGATGTTTAAATGATTAGCTTCTTCTTCTACGCTGATTATGACGTTACAGATATCACAGGTTTGTGTGTCACATTTTTTGAAACAGATTTCCAGTATTTCGGTATTAAACTTAAATAACGAGTGTTAAATTTGAACTCCATAAATAAGTTCTGTGGCTTTGAACCTGTCGCATGTGAGACCCGGAAACGTCAAACCACAGAACCGCAGAACCGCAGAACCCCGGCTTTCTAACGCTGCTCATATTCGCGATGAAACAAAATAGTTTTTGCTGTTATGGATATTGAAAAAAAAACAAAAACAAAACCAAGCTGAACTATTATTCTTCTGCTTAAATTATTGTCATAGTTTTATACTACATTTCAGAGATACTTTAAACATCTTGGATTATTTCTGGCTAATTTCTGAATAATTCATTCGTCCTGTAGGATGTCATTGATTTATGGGTCAGACTGATGTTAGAGATATAAACTCAAAACTGATAAAAAATGTGTTAAGTGGGATTTCGCAACCTGACGCGCGCGCACATCTGTCCCAGATTGCTGGGGAGGAAAAGTGTGTGTGTGTGTGTGTGTGTGTGTGTGTGTGTGGAGAAAGGAAGAGAAGAAGATTGTCAGTAATGTTTAAGTGCATAGGGAGGAATAAGAGCAAAGGTCCATCCGCTCTAATTTATGATGGAGGACAGGATAATAATACACAGTGAGCGACAATAACACACACATATACACAGACACGCACGTGTACACGCACATACGCACACACACACACACGCAGCTCAGGCGTTTCTCCTGCTGCTGCTGTTGCTCGTGGCCGAGGCGCGGCCGGTCGTCTCGTGCTCCGGTCTGTATTTGAGCCAGCAGAGGAGCCACGTGACCACCACGGCCACCATGGCGAGGACGCTCGCGACCGACAGGCACACGGGACCGGCGGGAGACGGCGGCCGGTCCCCGGAGTTTCCGTGCACGAAGACGAGGCCGGCGAAGAGCAGCGCGAGCATGGCCACGAACGAGAACGCGACGCACGCGCAGCCGGCGGTGAGCGCGAGCCGCCTGCAGCAGCCCTCGTGGCAGCTCTCGCGGCGCGACACCACCGAGTCCTGCGAGAGCGTCATGGTGGCCGTGGACGCCGTGGTGGACGGGGTCGCGTGCACGTGGCGGCTCGGGCCGGACGCGCTGGACGCGTCGTCGCGCCGCAGGGCCGCGAGCGCCGGATGCAGCGGCGGCGGGTGCGGCGGCA